>JAYMTA010001161.1:0-21456 GCA_036897625.1 Pelargonium cotyledonis
AGTCTACGAGGACGAACGACCACAGACGACGGCGAGCCGAGCCAAGCGTCGTCGAGTAGCTGTGTTTATTTTTTTGGTAATTTTTTTTCTTGATGGTGCCTATATTGGCTGATATTGATTAGTATCTTGTATGTTTGAGATTGTTTTGTGAGATTGATTGATTTCTCGTTCCTTTGAATTTGGGCAAGCTGTTCTCAGATACTTGATTTTGGATCTTGTTTTATTGCCTGCCATGTGTTTGATAAAATGCCACAAAAAATCTTGATGTCTTCTCTGGCATTTTGTTTTAGGTTGGTTTAAGCGGAGCACTTGAAACACTTTGTGGGCAAGGTGGGAGGGAGGGGTTTTCTTTTGAATCGTTTTGTTACATCTTCAAGAACATGCAACTATATCATATAAGGTTTTCTTTCCGGTAACAGTGTTCGTCCAGATTTAGGATTTTCTTCTTATAAACAGATCCAACGTTGCTGGTTCGAGACAGCTCCGACCACGACGTTGCTAGTTCGAGGCAGCTCCGACCAAGCACGGCCAAGCCCCTGCGGTGTTCATCCTCTCCGACCAACACAGATTTGAGATGCATTTTGTTTTGATTTTGAGTTTTGTTCTTATTCACATATTTGATTTGAGACAATTTTGAACTTCAAACAAATTTGATTGTGTTTTGTTTTAGGGTTTCGTAGTGTTTTGGTTTTGATTTGCATCGAAAAAGTTGGTTTAGATTGATTTAGTCAACTTTGAGAGCTTTGTTCATGTTCATAAATTCCAATCGAAAAATTCATATGGTGTGTTCCGTCACACATTTCATCCAACATAACGAAAATGGAAGTTTTGGTGAGACTTTTGCAATAATTTATATTTATAGTGTATCATTTGTAACAAGTGGCAATCTCATAAAAGTTTTGTGCAATTTGCCTTATTTAAATTATTAGGAAGACATCATAACTTATCAATTAAGTATGCTAAACTTTGCAAAAATAATATATAAAAAATCAATATAAAGAAAACTAAAATGTTTAAAATTACCCTGTTAAAAAAATTTATACTAAAGCAGATTAAAATTGGTGAGATTGCATAAGAAGTTGCCACCTCATCAACACCAACAATTTTTTTGCCTGATTCACTCTAGCATTATGTCTCTTCATGTCTCATGAGTTACAAATAAAAATCTCATTAACTAATAATAATTGATAATAACAATAACTATTACAATCACTATATATATAAAATACTCTCTTTATTTCAAAATAAGTGTCTTGTTTCATTTTCATTTTTGTCCTAAAATGAGTATCTTATTTTCTTTCCTAGTAAATTAGTTATGTATGAATTATCAATAATACCCTTATAAAAAGTTAATTAGAATCTCTCAACACATAATTATCAGAATATAATAATAAACTTACCACACTAACTAAATTCTTCTTAATTTTTTTTAAAATAAAATAGATGACACTCATTTTGAGACGAACGGAAGGAGTAGTAGATTACAATAGCTATAGACTTCATTTCTAAACATTATCTGACAACATTAGCTAATGGAAGGTGTGAGAAACTGAAAACTCCTGTCGTTTCATTCTTATTTATGCATTCCATTGATTTTATTACACTAATATTCTTTCCTTCTCCTCCAGATACACAAGAACATCTTCAGAGAAGACTTTTCCAGAGAATAATTTAGTTGTGAAATGATTTGTCCTGCATAAATATTTAGAATTATAAATATTTGATTCACTGAAATCATATCTCCACAATTATTTATATTTAAAGTTATTACAGTTTGATTGAAAAGCTCTTGAAATCTCATGTTTCCTTGCATAAACTGTAAAGCTACAAGAAATTTGAGTAGCCAAAGAATCAGATTCTCATAATCTCAGGTACTTCTCAAAGAATCTCTTATATTCTTCATTTGAATATTCAGAAATCTATCTTTTCTATTTAATTTGTCACTGATTTAGTTTAAATATTACACCTTTACTTGAAATATTTCATTACAAAATCTATCATATCCTCATGTAAATCTATAACATTTCATAATGTTTCTATTTTTCTAATTATAAACTCATGTTCTTTCCCATCTTAAAAAAAAAACTCATGTTCTTCAAAAAATATGAATAAACCTATCTTAAATATTCAATATATCACACTAATTTGAAATTAATATTGATCACATACTTTGAAAATAATTTACCATAAAAAAAATACACTTCCGAATAACAAAAAATAGAATCAGATTAATGATAAATAATATATACATTAAGGAATAATCCAACAAGAATAAGACTTTCAACAGTACTAATTCCATAGAAAAATTCTTACCTTCTATAATCACTACTTTAAACATATACATAAAAATTCACAAATCAACCATTCAAAATAAATAAATAAAACACATCTCACACCCAACAAAATCATAATCGAACAACACTTACAAAATCGAAAGTGTACGCAATTTTACTTTGACTTTATCAGGACAATATAGCATAGCAAGCCAAAAGAATAAGAAAACCAGAAGAATATGAAGAGTAATAATATGTAATAGGTTAGTAGTATATATTTAGAATACCGAGTCTAATAAACTTAAGCTTTATAATATAATTATCCCGATTAGATTATTTTAATTAGACGAAAACCATTCAAACTCAAATATAACCTATAGAATCAAAAGCCAAAGTAGATCAAAAAAATTACCAATCCAATTTTAATTTTTCCTGAACATTTAGAAAAAAAAAGGAACGGAATTTTCCTTTTCTAATTCTTATGGAACGGGAATCGTAATCCAGTCATATTCATCGAGTTTACCCTGTTTAAAGGAGAAAACTCACGATTGAAATGAGAAAAAAGGCAAAAATGAGTACGGTATATAAGAAAAAAGTTTGAGAATTCGTTTTTATAGCATTAGATCAAATACACACCTTAAATTACTAAATTACCAGTCTGAAATATCAACAAAACCAAATCCAAAAATTAATAAAAACAGTCAACACTACTGGACAAAACACAAACTCATTCCCCAACACCAAATTAATAATTTATTACTTAAAAATACTAATATATAATTTTTTGGTGGCGCTCAGTGCTCATACCGGTCCCAGAGTAAGAATGAGCAAGCCATATTTCTAATGGACCATTGTGGCAAGATAAGGGATTGCGTAACTTAATAATATATAGCATGATTTGAGATTTTATAAGGTAAAGGTGTAAAATAGTTTATAGTTTATGTAAGTGTAAATTGTACACACACTAAATTTAACGTGATTATAGCAATCAAAATAAGAAATTAAGCAAAACAAATAATACATTAGATAATGAAACATCAAAGGAAAAGAGAAATCTACGCAATAATTCATGTGATTGCATTTATGGCGTGAGATTTGCCACAGTAGTTAAAAGAAGAAGCAAAAATCAAGGTCATGATTATAGGCTATAGCTGAATTAAAGAGAATAACAAAGTCTAAAGAAAACTTATAAAAAAGAAACAAAGTCTAAAGAAGGAAAGTCAACATCAGAGACATTAAATTTATGTGTGTATATTTAGTTTGGATTTGAAATTAAACTAAAGTAAATTTTGGTTTCATCCCATACCAGATGTTTTACCCAAATGCCCTCAAACTTCACTCTTAACATATGTCATGAAACCAATAAATAAAAAATTGAAAACATTTAAGACATTCTGACATGATAATATATAAGAACCAGACAGAAAAAACTTAAATTTCTTAACATTCATCACAAATATATAATGAAAATAAAAACTTAAAACTTATATCTAACTCTAAGTGCCCTGGGTTCAGCAAAGTGTTAATGTTTAAATTCAACTAAGTTTTCTTTCTTCCATTATAGGGTACTTGACCAGAAAGAATAGAGGACAAATTAGTTACCAAAAATCGAAAATTTCTTACATGCACATTCCAATTTCTAATTTTTAACTTCTTTACATAGTGCAAGGAATTATTGAATTACATTCTGAAAATACTAAGTTATTAACAAAACATCAAGAAAAATCTTTAAAATTAAAATTAATTTAAAAATTAAAATAAATTGGCATCCAAAAACAATTCAAGGCTTGACTTCAATGTTGGAGCTCAGAACCCACTGGTCAGGTAAAATCATTTCAATTTATTTTTCAAAGTTTATTATTCAGATTATGTTTCAGAACTGGAGCGTTATTATAAAAATGTTGTGGCCTCAGGTAGGTGTTACAAGAGCTTTTTTGTTTGGTAAACTCATGGGCAAAAGTCCTTAATTTTGGACTCGAATCTCCTGTAGACCTCTTTCTCTACAAGAGGTATTGAGCTCATGTAAAGTTAAAGGGAGAGGAAAAAAAATCTCCCATGCACCTATGTTTTGAGTGAAATTGTAAGCAATTGTGACTGTTTTCATAACGTCTGCACATCTAATATCAAAATGATTTTTTAAGATCTGATTCAAAATCGAACGAAAAAAATTCTAGGTTGCTTCAATATCAAAACTTTAACTCAAATAATGTAAAAACACATATCTACATACAAACTAAGTACATAAAAAAAAAAAAAAAATGAATGACGAACACATCTGAACCAAACAAATCTGTAATAAAATGCGCGCCAAATAATGTACAAATTACAAGTAAAATTCTTTAAATAAATCTGATGAAAAATCATACCACAAATCTGGTGCTTTATTGCAACTCCATGGAATTGACGACAATGTTGCTATGCTTTACAACTCCATACAAGGCAAAAATTACAGTTGCCTAGAAAGAGAGGGGTTCGATTGAAGAGGAGGATGAAGTATGAGAGAGAGAAAGTTGAAGGGAAAGTGTGAAATCTGTGAAATGGAGAGGCAAGGTAAATAATGGGTTTATTATCTACAATAATATCCACCACAAAATAAATGGTTAATAAATTGTTTCATTTTATATTAGTAATAATTTTGTTCTTAAAATAAAATAAAAAAATTCTTTTAATTATTAGATAAACACCGTACTATTAGCTTGAGTACTTCAAATATATATTGATGGATGAATCTCAACCAATTAGTTTTTGGCTTAGATTAAGCTACTAATAAGAAGTACTCCCACCAGTTCACTTTGGTGGGTACAAGTGATTTTAATGAGATGATAATGTCTCATTAGTTTGGCTTAAGTTAAGCCAAAAACATAATAAATTTAGATACATTATTCTCTGATATGTATATTTATAGAGAGGGAGTATCATGAATCTCATCCCATATAAATTGCTGAGACTTTTAGCCATAAACAAACAAAATGAATTCGAATATAAATGTAAATCGAACGTATACTTCATTATCTATTTGAATTCACAAATAATTATCTTAAAAATTATTTGAATTCTAAATAAGTAGAAGCATATGAAAGTTTATTTGTGTTTTTCCAAACAAATTTAAATTGTAATACATATTTACTAGCCCGTGCAACGCACGGTTATATGCTAGTGTTTATAATTACTAATGAGTGTGCATTATTTTGTGAAACAGAGTTGGTTCTTTTTAATTTACAGACAAATCACTAAAATCTAAAGTCGTACTATCGTTCATTCCAAAAAATTGTACAAAATATTCCTTTTTTTTTTATCACGTTCAAACATTTTAACACCAAATTACGAATTTTTAAAATTTAAGTTATAACATTAAAATGAGGAATAATAATGAAGAAATGAGTAAGTTCTAATTCAAACACCATAAATAGAAATCTCGTTGCCAAACCAAAAACTCTAATCAAAATACTACGAAGTGCTTTATGTTAGCTTCTCTAATTTTGATGGCTACAAATTGCAAATGCAATATGCAATTGATGTTGTGACCTGTAGGGATCTCTTTTTATAAGCCTTTTTGTATGCTTTTTCCCTTCACATCCTCATTCATGTTTGTTCAGATTCTCAAACCATTGCTACAACACACCTCTTAACTCAAACACCTTCACTATAAATATATTCCAGCACTTTCAGTATAAATATATTCTATTTCTTCATTGCTGTGTGAATATATAAATTAATAACAAGGAAGAGCTCAAAATATTTAGCAAAATCACACCCCTTTGAAGCAGCAGGTCTCGGATAAACAAGTCTAGTCTTTTTTACTTGTGATTTTGGCGTCTGGGATAAACGATGACCAATAGAGTGGCACGAGTGTGCACACAGCTTGTATCAGAAGGGCACGCGGAAACCTCGAAAAGTCATCTCCTGTGATCCCAACATATGAGGCAAGGGCAACGCCTAGGTATCCGCTCACTATAAGTGCAAGGGCAATAGCGGACATCACAAATGCCATTAACGATCCCTCACACCCTGCTGGGCACAACTGTGCTATCAAAATGCTGAACGGCAGAATCTTAAAGAAGAAGAGAACTTCCAAAAGCCCAGAGAATATAACTACGTATAACGAGTCTGGCACTCCCATTTTTTGATAAAATTTGGTCACAAATAATGCATCCGACAACATGAAGATCGCCATTGTTGCTTGAATGCCAGAAATTATTTTTCTAGGTGGGACAGACTTCAAGCGACTGTTATAGATGACACTCCATAGAAGCATCGCTGCCTGGCCAAACACCTTAGATATGCCCAACACTGATGAGTCTATATTCAAATACTGTGTTTGGTAAAAGAACATGGTGCCTGTCAGGGCTGGAATTATGGCATAAGATGCTGCAAACCATGCTATTGAGTGAGCAATCTCATGCTTTCGTAATGCAAATGCAAGCACCGAGAATTGTTTTCTTATCCCGAAATTGGGAGGACTCTTGGGAAGGTTCATAGAACTCTCACGGACAGCAATGGTGATGAAGAACTGGATTGAAAGGACAAAACCAAAGAAAAGGAACAGCCCTTGGGGGGAGAACCGGTCAACAAAAATGCCACCCACAAGGTTCCCGATGACTCCACCAGCCGAAGAAGCCATCCATACAAATGACTGCAGCTCGCCTGAGGACGAAGGTTTAGAATTTTCGGAAGAGGTAGGTTGTTTTCCTGACTCTGCAACTATGGCATCATTTGCTACCTCCGCTATTGAAGCACCAAGATTACTAAGGAGCAGATACATACTTAGGCTGAAGATCGAAATGCTTGATCGGGCAAGGATTGCTATAGCTATCCATGACACTGCTTGTAAGAAAGCTGCAACAATGAATCGGTTGAAAGAGGTCAGGGGAAAATGAAAATAAAACCCATACATACCAAATTGAGAAGATATATTAATTGATACAGTCAATTATCAGCACAATGGAGAATATTTCATATAACTACTACAACTAGTCAATCCATACATAGTTAGTTCAAACCCGTGATTTTTCATGGCCTATGGCCTTCACTATTGCTAGATTATCAGCCTGAAAATGTCATGTAGCTGCTTGGCATTGTTCCAAGTTCTGCATCATTCGTGGACAGACCATGCCTGCACTCTTTAGTAAGAAAGACATAGTATTGTCCTTTTCTGGACTCCTTAAACCTACCACTTACATCATGCTTTCTAAAGTTCAAAATAAGGTCCTGTCTCCATTGGGTAAAAGAAGAGGGGGAGTATAAGGGAAGAAGTTATGCATGCTCTCGAGCGAGAATTAATCGTCAGCATAAGGCTTGAGATACTGCCCATCTTTACCCAGAAGCAGAAATAAACGTAGGAATATGTTTTCACGAGAACCTGTTCAGCCTTCTCTATAAATGTTCTTATAATCGATTTTTATTCATTACTTGAGGTTTGTGACCTTCTGTTCAGTTATCAAATAATCTCTCCGTCTCAAAACAAGTATCTATTTATCTTTAAAAAAAATCCCCAAAATGAGTTTCCTTTTTCCTTTTCTAATAACTTAGTTATATATGAAATATTATAACAAGTTAATTAGTATCTGTAACACATGAGCATGAGAATACAAGAGTAAATACATTACATAAATTAACTTCTGCTAACAACTAAGGTGAAAGGTATTAAAGCAACTAATTGAGAACAATTTCCATAAACCAAATCTTCATCACTCTCTTTAGCATAAACCGACATTGGGAGGGTAAAAGGGTCAACAAATTTTCTAAGAGATTACTCCAAAAGAGATGGAGAATGAAAAAAGAAATCATCTGAAAATCAGGAATAACAGAATTATCTCGAGGTACAGTTCATATGCAAGTGCAAAACTTTCGACAATAGAATTGAAAAATGACGAATTCAAAGAAACCGATTCGATTGAAATTGAAAAAAAGGAAAGGAAGACGTGACAAACCTCCTAGGGCGATGTAGGGGATGCGGTGCTGGCCGGAAATGTAGACGGCGTCGGAAAGGACGCCGTAGAGGGGCTTGGCAACCATGGGGAGATTGGCAGAGTTCTGGAGGAGCTGGAGAGTGGAAGGGTCGACGGAGAGGGCATCCTTGAGGAAGAAGTTAACAACCATCCAAGGGAAGCACCTGAATCCCTGAACCCAGTACCCGAATCCCAGCACCTTGCGTATCGGGTTTCGACCCGCTTTCTTCGCCGACGGTGATACCATTTTCTTCTGTAATTACACTCTCAATGCGCTTTGGTTTGGTCTTCTTTCTGGAATCGCTCATACATTACATTAACATTACAGTGTATGACATGAATATTGGGTTGGGTCTATTTTATTTGCTTTTGGCTCGTCGTCACCTCTCACCTGCTATTGCGATGCTGTGCTATTTATTTAACTTTGTTCAGACACGTGGTGGATCACTTTCATTTTTTTATTTTATCATTATAGCTAGGCTAACAAAATGATATTTAGTACATATTTTTACCAGCAATAATACGTCTCTCAAATATTGTAAAAGAGAAAAATGTACAAAGTGTCGTTGATCTTTTTTTTTTTTTTTTTTTCAAAATCAAATTTTCAAGTATGGTATGTGGTGTCGTTTTGGTCGTCTTATCCTTAGTCAAGGTCAAAGCATTATTTCAAGTCTTATGTCCAAGGTCTAAGTCAAGATTCCGAGTCAAGGTCCAAACTGTAATCCAAGTCAGGGTATGTTCCTGGTCCAGTGATGATTGCGTTCTAAGTCAGGTGATAACTGTGTCCAAAGTCCTGGTCGTTCCGGCGCAAGTTAGTGCACTGTTAAGATGAGTCCCGAAAGTGAGCCAAAGAAACAGTCTCAGGTGTGAGAATGAGAATGTCAAACACAAATAGTTATTTGTAAATGAAGCCTGAATCAGATCTTCGCAGTTCGTTCAAAAAGTGAAGAACGTGCGAATAACACTTGAATAACGCGAAGAACACTTTGAGATAGTTTTCGTTTATGTTTAGCGAATGCTCAAATGTAAGATTGTCTTACATTTTTATAGGAGGACTAGGGGCCCTATTTATAGTTTTTGGTTTACCTGTCACAGTTGACCTTTGGTTGTCCGACCTTAGGAGACGGGTCGTAGGGGCTCGGTCGTAGTCTTTACTTCTATCATGTTGGATATGCACACTAACAGGGCAAGAGCCTTAATAGATGTGGTCGAGACTCCTGGAGCAAGTCGTTAGCTATTGAGACATGAGATATTCATGAGTTCTGCTTATGAGCGAGTTGATGAGACTTGGCGATGAGAAAAATGCATGGTTCTCGACGTGTATGGACATAGGTTGACGATGTAACCTTTACGGAGCGCAATCGCAAGGACGGTCACACTATGGTCGGTGCATGCACGCACGGGCGTGGAGCATGGTCGTAGACCATGGGCATACCAAAGCGCACGTCCATGGATGAGACATGGAGGGAGAGCTTCGATCGCGGACGAATGCTTAAATCCATGGACGGACGCGGATGAGGACGGATGGATGTACGAAATCACGGATAAGAAGGGACGGGAGCATTGACGTGCACCAAGGCCATGTGCACAAATCCATACGCACGGAACCATGCACATGGATCCATGCTCAAGGGTCATGCGCACGGGCCATGCCCACTAAGCCATGTGCATGGGCCATGCGCACAGAGCCATGCCCGCGCACGCCCGGAGCGTGATGTCTTCGGGCCATTCGTCAGACTCTTCTTTGGGTTTTCGGACTGTATTTGATCCGAATCAACTTCTCATAACCGATCAAGCGAGCCGCAAGTCACCTAGTCATTGGTCAAAATAATCTTGTTTTTTTTTTTATGTCGAATCAGTTGCCTCCCACTTCGAGCAACTATGATTTATCGCAATCGTGTTGGGGTGATACTTGAATGTGACGATAAATTCACAACCTTTCTTTCTTCTCGGAGTCGTGCTCATGCCAAGCCTATGGGTGGCTGATGTTAATGTCGACCGCGGGTCGTGCTGAGCTCCTTGGAGCATGGCTTGGATGGTTATTATTAATGCCATCCCTGGTCTTGGTGCTCATCATGGAAAGTTAGTTCCTTGGAATGTTGCAAGGGGACTTTTGAACTTTTTTCACTTACCCAAAATTTGAGGATTTGTTCTCTTAAGATAGACACACTGCAAGAAAACTGCTTATCAGCTACGGAATTTTTAGTAGCTGATCTGCAAAATTTCGTCGCTAATCACTATTTGAGACAAACACGCGACGGAACGCCATCCGTAGCTAAAAACCTCGTCGTAGATGGTTAGCAATGGGGTACCGTCGCAGATGGTTAGAGACGGGGTGTCATCGCAGATCAGCGACGGAATCAGCTACGAAATTTTGTAGCTGATTTGCGACGATTATCAGCGACGAAATCAACTACGAAAAATGGCTCGTGGAGGTGAGGAATAGGCATGGTCGTGAGAATGACCATCAATGGCTTGCAGGAGCGAGAAGGGAATGGTCATGAGAATGATCATCAATGGCTTGCAGGGGGGAGAAGCAGGCATGGTCATGAGGATGATCATCAATGAATAGTCTTAATGAGGATTAGCTCTAGCTGGGGAACAACTCTTTTTGACGATCAGCATGTTCATGGAGGATAACCAACAATGGTTTGCACAGGCGAGGAGCACAGACACATGGCATTTTCCAACACTTAGAAATTTTTGGAAAATTTCTCTGAGATGGACTCTCTTGCTAAGTTCTAACACTTGGGATTTTTTTTTGTCGGCGCATACAAGACTCCATAACTTTTGAATGATGCTTCGTAGAGGCACATTTTTTATTTCTGGTAAAGATAAGGTTCTTGGGAGATGAGACTCCATAACTTGGTGAAGACGAGGCTCCATATCTTGGTAGAGACGAGGCTCAGAAGGTGAGGCTCTATAACTTTTAAACGATGCTTCACGGAGGCATGTTCTTTCATTCGTAGATGACTATAGAACCAAACTACTCCATTTGTTGAGAGATTAATTGGCCTCCACAATGTATGGTGAGAGTGGGTTCCCTCATCAAGTCCTTAAGTGATGTCCTTCCAAGACATGCCCCATCATCCGCAGACGAGCATAAAATCAACCTACTTTATTTGTTGAGAGATTACTTGACCTCTACAAGGTATGGTGGGGGTGAGTTCCCTCACCAAGTAATTGAGCAATTCCCCTCCAAAGCATGCCCTCTCATCCACATACAAGGCTTCGAGAAACGAGGCTTCATGACTTGGTGGAGATGAGACTCCTAGAGACGATGCTCCATTACTTGATAGAGTTGAGGCTCCTCAAGACAAGACTCTGTGAATTGGTGGAGGTGAGGCTCTTAGAGACGAGACTCCATGACTTGGTGGAGACGAGGCTCTATGACTTGGTGTAGACAAGACTCATGGAGACGAGGCTCCAAAACTTGGTGGAGATGAGACTCCATAATTTAGTGATTTTTCCATTTTATATACATTGCATAAAAAAGAAATTTTAATACTTCTTCAAGTCGAGTTACAAAAGTTTGCTCAACTCTCTTGAAGGAGTATATTACAACTTTCCTAAGATGGTGCTTCTTAAGGTTGTTGGCATGTTGTAGGTCATGTCCAACTCACACTAGTTTTCCTAGAGCTCTCTCCACTCTAGTTTTCTTCATAAGCCTTTTTCTTTCCCTTGTGTTCAAGGTCGGCTTGGAAATGGGTTAGTTTTCCTTCCGCAAGTAGGTTCTCAATCGTAATCTTGAGTTCAAAGCAATTCTCAATGTCATGTCACATGCATTGGTAGAGAACACAATACTTCTCCATATCTCTTCCTCTTTCCTCTCCCAAAAGAAATGACTGGCCAATCCACGTCATCCATTTGTTCGATGTAATTGAAAAAATATTCATATTTAGCTGCTAAAGGGGTGAACTTGTCTCTAAAAGAGTCTTCCTTTCGACATTTACTGGTCAGGTTTCTATCATCCTTTCCTTTAGAGCTCTGACCACCTTTTTTGGATGCAGACTTGGTAGATAGCACGAACAATTCATCAACATGGACATGGTAATAGGCCATTTCCAACATCTTAACCTAAGGCTTTGCCTTGTGAGTGACAAGTGTGGTGTAAAGTTCCTTGGTGTGAGATAGCCTTGAAGGTCATGCACACTGTGCCATCTGTGATCTTGCCATATTTATGTACTGCCTTTTTGAACTTTTCTACGTAAAACTTTAAAGAGTCACCTTGAGCTTGCTTGATATAGATCAGCTGAGTCTGGTCCATCTTAGTTAGTCTGACAGTCTTAAAGTTAGCCATGAATGAGTTTTTCAACTGTTCCCAACTCCCAATACATCATTCAGGAAGATTGTGATACCATGCATGTGTTGGATTGCGCAGAGTGCATGCAAATAGTTTGCAGTGTGTGGCGTCATCATTGGTAATCATTTGCATGTGCGACTCAAATACTCTTATGATCTCGTCTGCAGTAATGGTCTCGTCATAAGTCAGAGTTGAGATTTTGATGAAAGGCATGGATAAAGTGTTCTTGATGGCCCAACTCAGAGGATTTGTGTTGCCACTGCTACCATCTTCTTTATTCATCTCCTAATTTAACTTTCTGACTTCTTCCAGAACGATGGCCATAGTGGGATAAGCAGTGTTTCCAACCATGAAGCTCCTCATAGTGGGTGCAACTTGTCCCCTAGTGTTAGAAGATAAGAGGAGTTGGTTTTTGTGATGTGGAATGACAGACACATGTTGCGGTGTGGGTACAACTCCTGGAAGGATGACAGTTTCCTAACTAGTTTGAGTTGCAGCTTGATTGTAAGCACTCATTAGGAATGCCTGGAATACATCCTGCATTGCCTCTTGAGAGATAGGTGTCTGCATGAATGAGTTCGGTGTGTCCTCAGTGGCTGGTGTGAATGAAGCCTGGAAGGGCTGAACAAATGGCACCTACTATTGGGCGAACTGTACCTGGAGCTGCGGTGGAGGTGAAGCGAATGCAACATCAGCATCAGTAGAAGGAACAAGGGCACCCTGGTTGAAGGCGGCTTGGAGGTTCACTGCATTGGAAAAAACTATGCAAGCCTGACTCTGCTATTCTCTCATCGTCTTCTTGTTGGTGCTCTAGAGAGAGTCTTCCACTGTCTCTCTCTTGACCCTAGCGCCTTCGGACTCAAGGTGGGGGCCAGCTACGAAAGCTGACCGGTGACCGCCATGAGTTGGTTGCCTAATTATTCCTCCCCCTCCATGAGGGTTTGGAATAGGCGGTGTCGCTCTAGTGACATAAGTAGTAAGCAGCATTGGCAAGATTGGCAAGAAGTGTGAATGTCATACTAGTGACTCCCTCACTGGCAGTCAGTTAGGCATTGAGCATTGTGCCCATGACATTTTTCATTCATGGAGTCATAGTCATTGTCAATGGATTCGTCTGCTATTGAGGAACGTTGATCAATGCATGAGCATTGGAAGAACCAACAATTTTGATTTGATCGTTAGCCCTTTTCCTTTCCAACTCACTTCTCGGATCAAATTGGCGAGTAGAGACATCAGGGAGCTCAGAGTGGAGCTGAGTCCTGATGTGGAGATTATGCCTCGAGTGTCGACTCTCCTTGCTTATAAGGGAAGTGTTGGTTCGTTGAAGGTCAGGGTTGGCAGGTCCTTTTTCATTTCTTATGTCTTCTTTCATTGTGATTGTCAGCGGTTTTGGAACGATGGCTTTCAATTCATTCATGTAAATGGAATAAGTTCATCGGACTATTTTTCCACTCTACGATGTCGTTCTAGTCTTTTTATCCTTAGTCAAGGTCAAGTCAAGGTCAAAGTATTATTTCAAGTCTTATGTCTAAGGTCCAAGTCAAGGATTTGAATCAAGGTCCAAGTCAAGGATTTGAATCAAGGTCCAAACTGCAATCCAAGTCAAGGTATGTTCCTGGTCTAGGGATGACTGCATTCCAAGTCCTGGTCGTTTCTGCGCAAGGTAGCGCACCGCTAAGCTAAGTCTTGGGGGTGAGTCAAGGAAACAACATCTGGTGTGAAAATGAGAATCCCACACACAAACATTTATTTGTATATGAATATTGAATTGGATCTTTGCAGTTCATTCAAAAAGTGCACAAAGAATACAAAGAACACTTGAAGAACATAAAGAACATGAAGAACATTTTGAGAGTGTTTTCAGTTCTTTTTAGCAAGTGCTTAAATGTAAAATTGTCTGACCTTTTTATAGGAGGCATGGGGACCCTATTTATAGTTTTAGGTTTACCTGTCATAGTTGACATTTGGTTGTCTGGCCTTGGGAGACAGGTCGTAGGAGCTCGGTCGTAGTCTTGGCCTCTATCCTGTTGGATATGCACACTAACATGGCTACAACCTTAGTGGATGTGGTCGAGACTACTGGAGCAAGTTGTTAGTTGTTGAGACACGAGATCATGAGTTCTACTCATGGGCGAGTTGATGAGACTCGACGATGAGAAAGGCTCATAGTTCTCAACGTGCATAGTCACACACAAACTACAATCTTGTTAATAAACACAAACTACAATCTTGTTAAACGAAATAGATTTATATCTAATTGATATGTGTAGCTACCTTAGCTTGGTAAGCTTAGACTTGCGCTTGTTGATGAGAGACTTTTTCACGTCCTCGGCTGGGTAAAACTTAGGAGCCAAAGACCTCTTTTGTGGTACAACTTCAATCTCGAGTACTTGTCGAGCCCTAACCCCAAAACCTTGTTACTCCATTTGTGGAAAACTTGATCTCCAAGCCTAGAACCTTGGATTCAACCCACGCAACGAACTCCGACAGTGATGGACAGTAACCACTCAGATCTACAAACTCAGATCTGCAAAATCGAAAAAAGGGTTAAACTCTAAACTAATCGGTTCAAAATGAACCACTAACCTACCCAACAAACCCCAACAATTTGTAGCCAAATATTCTTACCTATGTTGCCGGAAAATGGCCGAAAAGTTGTTGCAACACGAGACCTCTGAGAGAGAAAAGAGAAAAAGAAGAGAGAAAGTGATAGAGAGGGTAGAGCTTGGCTCATTTAACCTAAACTCAGCGACGGAAGGCTAGCGACGGAAATTCCATCGTTGATCTTAAGCAATTTTCAACACGACGTCGTCTTCGGTAAGTGGAATAAGACGATTCTTAGCGATGAAAAAATTTCGTAGTTGATTCCGTCGCTGATAAGCTGTTTTCTTGTAGTGACGAGCAGACAATGTAACCTTTCGGAGCGCAGTCGCAAGGACGGTCACGCTATGGATGATCCGTGCACGCATGGGCGTGGATCATGGTCGTGGAGCGTGGGCGTGGATCATGGTCGTGGAGCATAGGCATGGACTATGGGCGTGGAGCATGGACGTGGAGTATGGGCGTACCCATGCGCATACGCGTGGATGAGACATGGAGGGAGAGCTTCGATCGCGGACGTATGCGGAAGAGGACATATAGATGTACGAAACCACGAACGAGAACGGGCGGAGCATTGACGTGTGCGGAGGCCATGCACAAGGGCCATGCGCACAAGCCATGTGTACGAAGCCATGTGCATGGATCTATGCGCATGGAGTCATGCGCACGGGGCCATGCCCGTGCTTGTTCGGCAAATGGAGTCTTTGGGTCATTTGCCGGACTCTTCCTTGGATTTTGGGCTCTCTTCGATCCGAATCGACTTTTCTTGACTGGTCAAGTGAGGCACGTTTCACCTTGTCATTTGTCAAACTAATCTTTATTTTTTTTTTATGCTGAATAAGTTGGGTCAATTATTAAGAAAAGACGCATCATGTATTTTAACATTGACTTGGACCAATCAAAATACGCCAATGGTACAATATGTACGTGATGATTTGGACAAATCAAAGTACGCTAAGGGTACAATATGTCGTAAATCAAGCGCTCTGCGTTAATAATTCACAGGAGGATGATGGTATTAAATATGTCGAAATTTTATTTATTTAAATTCAATATTAAAACACAAAATTAAGAAATATTTACACCACTTTGTAAAAATATTTTTGTACAAATTTGAAAAAAAAAACATTTTTTTATGTAGTGTAACCGAATGTGTAGTGCAAGAGAAAAAAAAAGACCCTTAGCCATAATTTATTGACCGAGACTCTCAGCCAATAAATCATGGTCAGTTAGGTGATACCATATCAACGATTAACACTTATATATGTCCCAATGAATTTTTAGGCGTGGAATGCCTCGACCGAATCCATTTTATTTGTCTATTGGCTGAGAGTTTCAAACAATTTATAATATACTCACTGTGTAATACTCTCTCAGTCCCAAAATGAGTGTCTTTTTCCCATTTTTTGCGAAAATTAAGAATTAAAAGATAATTCAGTGTGCTTCCAATATAACTCTCATTTTTCTACCTACACCCCAGGTCCAGATCTACTTATTTACATAAGTGATAAGAGTAATATGAGAAAAATAATAATATAATAACTTAAAAATAGAAACAAGACACTCATTTCAAAACAAAAAAATTAAACAAACAAGACATTCATTTCGGGACGGAAAGAGTATCTAACAATAAATTAGAAAATGACTACATAAAGAAACTGATTTTTTTTCAATGTCGGTGTAGAGGTCCCCAACTTTAGTAGAGTTTAGCTCCTACCATGCATTCATGGAGCAGCTTCAACAACTTCACTTGCCTACATCACACAAATCTTAGCTCTTGGAGCTCATAGAAATTGCATACTTCAATCATCAAACAAGCACTTGATGGCACTATGACATATGGTGGTGCCATCTCATGAACTTTTATTGAACTAATACATCAAATTCAAAGACATTTTCTTTTTACAGTCATGACTATAAATATTCATATTTTGTTGTTGAAAATGGAGGTTTCCTAGAACAGCCACAGGTATAGAGTGTAGATACAGCAACAGGATATTCATAGTAGCTATCAAAGAAAAAGATGTATTACTTTACTTCCATTTGAAGCTCAGAATATTCATCTCCTTTATTTCTAGCACAAAAAATGGATGATTATCTCAATCCTTCCAATTCTCTCTGAAATTTGAAATTGCATGACATGCAGAATAACAGACCCTAATACAATAGATAGAAGCCAAAAGATTCTATAACCATTCCTGGCATTTAAACAAGTACCAACTCTTGCTTCTTTTCATCTTATTGGTCTTGGAAAAGATTAGAAATAGGATGCCACTAAATTGTGTCATTTTCCGTTCACAATCAATCAAAATAAATAGACCGGTTACTTGTACATGGACCTAATAGATCACGTACATCATAGCAAGTACGTCTCAATAACAGTTCGGCCAAACTTTTCTTCGACGTCCTTGGGAGTTTCAACCTGTAAACGCAGAAACCAAAACGTCAATTTTAGGAAGTGAACAAAGAAACATCCATTGTATTGGGAAGGTGGGATTCTTACAGCATTCAAAGCTTGGAGAATAGCCTTTACAGTGTTGTGCGGATTCCTTGAACCAATGACCTTTCAAAAGAGTCAAGGTTAGAATAATCACCGAAGGAACAATCATTGTATAATTGATTAAAAAAGACATTCAATTACCTTAGACTTAATGTTCTTAAAACCTGCCAGCTTCAAAACGGTTTCAACAGTTTTTCCTGCTACCACCCCAGTCCTAGTAGGAGCCGGCCAGAGATAAAGCTAAGAAATTACACATGTTAGCTGGATAACATTTTATATGGCACAAGTTTCACTCAATATAATATTAGATGAAAAAGAAATTAGTAGGAAACCTTGGTTTTCTTATATTTTGTTTGTATTGCATGTGCAATCGTGTGATCCTCGTGCCGTTCCACATAATGGAGATTCTGAAAGCATTTCTCGTATGCCTGTTTATCATGATATACCTTGATAAGTTATACACATCTATTGCAAGTTCCATACAATGACTGAGGAGGTAAAGGGCAGTAGAATTGTTGCCATGGAAAGCCAAAGATTTGAAATGCCACTATTATTTTATTTTTTTGAGGAAAATGCAACTTGCAACCTCCTTGGTTCCATCCTACTGAACACATCCTAAATGATTGTCATATCATGTAAATTTGTTACAAAATCAACACATATAGATGGAATTAAGAAACTATCATCTGTTATAACTGAGATGCATAGCAGAGCCAAACCCAAGTACCACTGTTACATTTTCCAAAGATGCTTATAGAGCATGAAAACTACAGGCACCAGAAAAGTACCTTCTGAACAGCAACAGGGACTTCAGAGGCTCTAGCTTTTCCAAAACCAACAACACCTTGATAGTTTCCACAAGCTACCATTGCAGTATACCGAACTAATCGCCCAGCCTAAAGCATATGACATACATACACACATTACAGAAATGTTGCCCCAAATGTAATGGAGTTAGAGAAGAGCTGGTATACCTTTGTCACTTTGCTAGTTCGATTCACATTAATCATTTTCACATCAAAGCCCTGCCAAATGTTAAGAAGACTTCTAGTGAATAAATAAACATACCAATGACTAACCACATACAAAAAAAAGTGCACATAATCGATAGAGTTATAAGGTCACAAGTAAATGCTAAAGCATACAACTGAAGCCGAAAAGGATATAAACACAGTTAAAAAAGGCATGACAAACTCTTAAATCATGGATAGCCTGTCTTATCACATTGCGACAAATAAGCAACCTGGATAATATATCTTTAGGTCTGTAACCCATCAAATATCCAGGAAGTCAACTTGTTGCAATGCGATTGGGATGGATTATCTCAAAGGGAACTAAGTTGGCAGCTTAAAGGTAAGAAACAGCTACTCCTTGTTATTGATATTAATAACGTGATAAATTAGACTGTGTAGTTAAACAACCACCACTTGGGTAGCGTTTAGATTAGAAGTTTTGTGGAGGAATGACAATAGAGAATCGGAATGGGAATAAGATTTCGATCATTCGTGTTCGTATTAAGACTTTTGGCCATGAGAATGACTTTGGAATCAAAATCTCGTTCCCATTCCCATTTCAAAAAACCAATCCAAAAGTTAAACTTAACTGAGTATGGCCATACAGCACAAGTACTTGGATCGATAATGCCCTACGTCAAATAAGATGTCCTAGGTATGATGCATGCACTTACCTTTCTGTAAAGGGGAATTCTTTTCTTCTCTGTCAATTCATTACGCTCCTCCGCCAATACTCGTATCTCCTCCTCTAGTCGCTTTCCCTTCCTTCCAAATGTATAATCCAATTCAGCTAGCTTCTCTTCAAGTTGCTTGTCAATGTTATTAATCTTTTCTAACATTTCATTATCCATCTCTTTCTTATCATCAAATTCTTCAATTTTTTTGTCGCGCGTGCTATCCACTTCAGAAACTTTGCCCTCATCATCTGATAAAGCATCACGGGACTCGTTCCCAGCAGGCCCACCACCGTGCGTAATTACACCATAATTGGCTGGGTTGTTAGGATCATGTGTTTCCTTCCACTCCACCAATCTCAAAGCCCGATTCAGTTTCTGTTGGAGAATGAATTTATCCTTTCCTTCAGACACTTTCAAACGATTCATCAACTCACCAATGACTCTATATTCAGGACGAAGTGCAAAATGTTTTTGCTCAAATTTGTTGATTTTCTCCATCAATTTGTAGGCTTCATCCAGTGTTTCTGACAAAATAAGTGGATAACAAAAAGAGAATTAGTGGTCTCCCCTACTAAACCCAAAATTGAGAAAATGTTCTAATTGTATATAACTTTTCACTCTATTATACACTTCTTCGTCAACAAGCAACAGCATATTGTAGATTTTCACTCTATATAATAAATACAAAACTGAATGATGCCAATCTGTTGCAATGAAACCAGATCAAATTTTATAGATATGAACATTGCAACCAAACAGAGAACTTTGAAAGTTTGCCTGTATGTCCACAAATTCATTTCCTCTGAATTCTCATGTTTTCTAAGCAACCAAACAAAAGGAAAATAAAAAAACGCAAAATCACAAGAACATTAGTTAAACAAACAGGGAAAGCACCACATACTAGCTTCAACAAAGCTCTTGAGCATCTGAGAGTGCCGCTTGTGCTTCTTTGTAAAGAGATCGAACCTCTTATTCACGGCGACGGCGCTGAACCTCTCGTCATCTTCGTCAGTATCGGAATCAGTGGGCTCATTAACGAATTGCGCATTCTCAGCCTGTTTCTTCCTTTTCATTGCCTTCTTTATCAACGGAAAAAGATTCAAATATTCCTCCTCATCATCTTGGGCAGGAACTGAGGTATCTAGACCATCCTTTTCCTTCTTTTCTAGCTCCGAATCCTTCTCTTTCTTCAAGTCGGCCATTAGGTCCCGAACCACTCTGTTGGTCCGCGATGTAGAGAAGAATTTCGTTGTTTGGTAGGTGGGAAAGGGTGGGAAAATTGAGACATTCCGGGAAAGGTGAGTGCGTCTGTTCAAGGCTTGATTGAGGAACAAGGAGACGAGTCGATGCGATTTCGTTGCCATTGCTGAAGGTGTTAGAGGTTCATTTCCAGAGAAACTCGAAATTTGAGTGAAGGCTAGGGTTTATGCAATTACTAGTCATGGGCTTCCTGGGTTTTTCTATGGGCCATGCTCATTGAAATAAGTCCAAATCGTTAAGCTTTGGACTTTCTCGTCTTTTCCTTCTAAGATTTAAACGTTAATTAGTTTTGACTCTCATGTACGGTAATTTATTTTGGTTTTATCTCTTCTCCTCAAAACTATATGTTTTTGCTCTCTTAAGTTTCAACTTGACTGGCCTAGTTTTCCATACTTGACTGGCCAAGCTTTCCAAGCCAAGCACGCAGACAAAATATAAGAAATTTCACTAAGTGTGGAAAACGTCACTACAAAGCCATATCATCCCCAAAATACTTTCTGCACGCTTCAAATAATATTTTCTAGAGGTTCAAAGACATTTCTGGACTCAAAAATACCTTCTGCAGTGAAACAGGATCAAAGCTATCCCCCAGTCAGCAAAACAGGATTAGAGCTGTCCCCTAGTCAGTAAAACAGGACCAAAGCTGTCCCCCAGTCAGCAAAACATGATTAGAGCTGTCCCCCAGTCAGTAAAACAGAACTGGGCCTGTCTGCCGATGCCGCGACATCTGCTCTTAATGCCGCGGCATCTGGGCTGTTCCAGCCCAGTCCGCGCGTTTTGCTTCCCAAACTTTGCCTAGGCGGTTCCTTTTGACCCCAGATGAAATATGACGATTCTAGACACTTCTCAAGGCTAGTTGCAAGCCTAAACATGCCCAACAC
>JAYMTA010001162.1:0-21447 GCA_036897625.1 Pelargonium cotyledonis
TAATAATTAATAAATTTTAACAAACACATTTAATTAATGAATAATTTTGTATAATAATTCAAAATAATGATAATATATTTAAATTTCCAAAATTAAACTTTTATTATAACTTTATTTTTCTATTGATTATGATTTACTTACCTTATTTTATATTTGGACTAATTTTATAATTATAAAAAATTATGTGTCAAAACTAAAACTTTGATGATGTGGCGTAATAATACGCATTATAAACCTGTTTTTTGGTTCAGTTTTTATAGTATGTATAGATTTTATATAAGTCAACTGATATACATTTTATCCTTTATTTTATCTAGTGTACTCTTCATTTATAATATAGATCACCAAACAAAAGTATTTAAAAAATAATAATATATACAACCACTTTATGTTATTTAATTAAAATTAGTTGAGTTCGATTATCCATATTTATACATCAACAATACTTGCAAAAGTAAAATAATTGTATTGTATCACTTCAGAAAATTAAATAAAACAAAGAAGAAAATATTATTGTAATATAAATCTCGAAAATGAATGCACTTTTATTTGTTAAACAAGGGATTGGATTAAGTAGCTGTTGATTTGAATTTTCAAATACGGAGTATAAACTTCCGACAAATTGGTTGCGGGGATGGGAGTTGGAGTCCGTCACAAATATTTTATTCCAAAACTGCAATAATTCCTGCACATTATCCATTTATTTATCTTTTGTGGTCAATGATATATATAAACATTGCTGTCTTGTACTTGTGCAAATATAATAATTCACCGAGATATGTTGGACTAAGCGATTTGAGCATTTTGAATATTTTTTAAGGTCTTGTATTCAAGCAAATTTTTTGTAGTGATATTCAAACTAAGAAATACATTGACCTAATATCTGTAAAATCATTTAGGAGTGTCTTTTTCCACATCTTCTGTCAAAGCGCTTTGGGATATCTGTAAGAACTTGGGAGCCCGAGCTTGTGGACCAGAGTTTGTGGTTATCGATCGGCTTTGGGTTATCGAGTCCAGAACGCGTACTTAGTCTTTTTTTTTTTGCGTCGACATTCTCGTAATGTGTTTTCTCTCCTAAAACATTCGAGGTGCGATGACGCAGCTCAATAGGGATCGTCCTCGGTCTCTCTTACGGTAACTTAAACCAGGTATGGTCTCTCTTCAGGAGAGCAAACTGCAAGCCCTCACCTCTTTCTCGGGTAAGAGTTTCTGGAATATTCAATATGTGGATTTTTGTTTCTTGCCATCAAATGGATGCTTTGGGGGTATTATCACGCTTTGGGATTCCAATTATTTCCCGTTTTTTTTATCAGCAATAAGTAACTTTTATTACGTAAACACGAAAGCTATAATAAAAGTAAAAGAACGGGTGCCGAACACTAAATCAAACACGAAATAAGATCGACTACCCAAGCATCAAAGCCAAAAGAAGCATCAAAAGTACTATCAATACAAGAAACCAATGAAAGAAGAAAAGCCTGGATACGAAGAGTCGTGTCCTTCACTGACGGGAAATTGTCTTGAAACACTAGCCCGTTCCGAGCTAGCCAAATGAACCATAGAGTTGCTAGACAAGCAGTTTCCCAAATCTTCCCGCCAAGTTTACTGGTTGAGTAAAAGATAGACGACCAAGAGGTGATTAGCTGCAAGCATGAACCGGGCATGGCATCCACTACCCCCCACCAATTGAAGACGACCCCCCATACTTTACGAGTCCAATAATAGTGTAACAGCAAATGAGACGAGGTCTTGATTTCCGCATCATATAACCGGCAGTAGCAGTCCGAAATAACAGGAATAATTTTTCGAAACACAGGAAAATGCTTACAAGGAATACTCTCTAAAGCCGCGAGCCATGCAAAGCATTGTAATTTTGGCGGAATGAACGGATGCCATATAGTTTTATGGAAAGCAAGACGGACATGAGGCAAAGTAAAATAGAGAGAATCGAAAGCCTTAGAAGTGGAAAATTTACCCGAGCTTGTGTGTCGCCAAACCTGTCGATTCGGGACAGCTAGAGCGAGGTTAGTGGCGGCCAGGTCTGTCAACAGCGATTCCAGCAAGTCTTCCTCGCTGGTACGCAGGTGGCGCAGGAAGAAGGAGGCCGCTGACGGTGATCGGAGGCTTCAACAACCTCTTGTACAGAGACGGATTGACGGACAACAATCTGGAACAAGCGCGGGTAAGTGAATTTCAAGGGGGTATCCAGCAACCAGCAGTCAAGCCAAAAATGACACCGAGTACCGTTACCCACAATCCACTTGATTGAATTAGAACCCATCAAGTCCATGAAACCCGAAAGAAACCGAAGGTCGAGCAAGGCTTTCATTACCAGCGAAGGATTGAGAGCACATACTTCTTCAAGAGACCACGAAGAAGAAGACCACCCATATTTCTCACATAATATGGATTTCCATAACGAAACCCGACTGAGTCGAGAAACTCCACCACCACTCTGAGAGGAGGCTGACATTAGCCAAATGAAGCTGACGAATACCAAGACCACCATGAATGCGCCTTTGAACTACCCGCTCCCATTTAACTTTACAAAAACCACGTCTCAAGGCGTAAGTGACCCAAAGAAAGCGTCTCTCAATAGCTTCAAGCGAGTCAATAACTTTTTTCGGAGCTTTAAATAGGGACATATAAAACAAGGGCAGTGAGACAAGAGCCGAACGAATAAGAGTGACACGACCACCCACAGAGAAATACTTAGCTTACCAAAGAGGTAATTTTTTTCTCAAACTTGCCAATGATACTCGACCAAGAGCTTACCAACCGTGGATTACACCCCAAATTAAATCCCAACTAATTAATTGGAAAAGTGGCTATTTGGCAGCTAAGGGACGCTGCTAGCCGGATCAGCCGATCCTGGTGGATAGTGATGCCAACAATGCGAGACTTAGTGAAATTAATTTTGAGTCCCGAAGCAACCTCGAACATATGCAAAACATCATGGACATTTGAGATATAGTAATCCAAATCAGACAAGTCCAATAACAATATTGTATAATCAGCAAATTGCAAGTATGAAAGGGAAGTAGTGCCAACCCGAATACCTCGAAATAGCCCCTGAGCTTCCGATTTCATAAGGAGCAAATATAAGGCTTCTGCAACTATTATGAAGAGATACGGCGAGAGCGAGCATCCCTGCTTGATACCCCTAGAAGAACGAAACTCATCTGATGGAGACCCATTTATCAATACTGAGATATAAGAAATCAAACATGTTCGGACCCAAAATCGGTACTTTGATCCAAACCCCATTGATTCGAGACAAAAATCAATGAAATCCCAGTTTAACCAATCAAATGCCTGCTAAAAATCAAGCTTCTATTCAACAAATTCGAGCTTCTGAGATTGGGCTAAATGAATCACCTCTCCTGCAATCAAGACACTATCAAGTAGCTGTCGATCTTTGATAAATGCCCTTTGAGAGTCACTGATGAGATCTCCAATAAAAGGTTTAAGGCGATTAGCCAATAATTTGGTTACAGTTTTGTAAGGAGCAGTCACCAAACTAATTGGCCGGTATTCCTTGAAGGATTGGGGAGAAGCTACCTTCGGTATCAAGGCCAGAAAAGCGGAACTAAATCCTTTACTAAGATCACCGGTGTTCATATAAGACTGAACAAAAGATAGAATATCGGGCTGAATGATGTCCCAATATGTTTGATAAAAGTGAAGATTGAACTCGTCCGGACCTGGAGCCCTGGAACCATCAAGCCCAAAGATGACCGCTTTAAGCTCATTGAGACTAATAGGCCTTTCAAGGCTATCCCGGGCAGCGGGGGATAAAAATTTGAAGCCTAGATTGTTGAAAAACAAGTTGTCCGTTGATATAGAAAAGAGACGAGACAAGAAATAATTTTTGGCAATCGACTTAACCCGACTCGGGTCCTCAACCTAGACTCCGGCTTCCATGATACCTGCTAGAGAATTTTGAGCAGTTTAGTAAGAGGCAAACCGGTGAAAATACTTGGTGTTCTTGTCCCCGTCAGCCAACCATCAAACACGAGACCGCTGCTTCCAAAAACTAGACAATTCACGAGATTTTTTATGAAGCTCAACAAGTAGGGCGTTACGGCCGGCAACCTTCGAGTCCGTGAGGCTGCGCTGATCAACTATGTGGTCAAGATCATCGACTGCTCTCTCCAAGTTTGCAACCTGCTCATCGACACGCCTGAAAGTTTTAGAATTCCAGACCTTGAGTTTCACTTTGAAAAGTGACAAATTTTTCCACAACCTGTACCGGGGCCTATGCTCAGAAGAAACCGAGGACCATACTTCCTTTACCTATCTCGAAAAGACGGATGTCCAACCCAACAATTGAGGAACTGAAATGGCTTGGGACCCCAATCAATGTTCGAAACAGACAAAGAGATCGGACAATGATCCGAACCATCAAGAGATGAAGGTCAAGTTGATGAAATGATAATGCGATCTATGCAACTGGCGTTGGAGTTAGGCCCATACCATGTATAAAATATCCCACGAAGAGGCAAATAAAAAAAAACACCTGTCGATAAAAGAATTAAATGCCACTGTGTCTAAGGTCGAGATTATACTATTTGAACGCTCACATGCAAAGCGGACCGAATTGAAATCACCAACAATGATACAAGGCAACTGCGATGAATCAACTACCGAATAAATTATGTCCCACAAAGAAGCCCTAGCCAGTTCTGAAGAAGGAGCATAAACGTTAATCAGAATACATTGGCAGCTAAAAGTGTGCCAATAGCCGGTCAATGCCACAAAATTTTGTTTAATAATCGAGGAGCTCAAATAGAATATGGAGGAGTCCCGAAGAGAAATAATACCACCCAACCTACCCACCGAGGGCGATAGAGCAAATTGAAGAGTCTGATGATGCCAGAAGCTCGAGACTGAGAATGACGAGAGATCTTGAAGTTTGGTTTCTTGTAAAAATACCACACTTGGCTTTGAATCCCAAATGAGAGACCTGAGACGGTCTCTCTTATGCTGCGCCAATACACCACGAATATTCCACGAGAGTAAACACATCTCTGGGTAATAGCGCAGACCTTATGGAGTTATTCAGGTAGCCCGGCTTCGATAACACGAAGCCGTTCAATGATCGCACCTTCCGAGCCCACAAATCTTCCCCTGAAACCCACGCAAACGGCCCAGACAGCCTCGCGAGACTTAGCCGGCGATGAGAGTGATTCACTGCATATAATAACAGCAATGTTGGGGTTATTAAACGGCACCAGAAGGTAATATTACACAGGTTTTGCGGTATGTTGCTGGAAGTGGTCGCCGGAAGTAAGGCCGGTGACTTTGACTGCTCCATAGCCATCTGTGAAACCTGATTGCCAGTTGGAACGACCTGCATGGCTAGGTTTACGTGAGTAGTGTCTCGGTTGGCGTCTGATTTTTGAGCCTACGGGCTCTTACCCGGCCTAACAGAGTTGGATGCCTCAAGAGGCCCATCCAAATTGTGAACACCAGTGTTATTTGGTGCATCAGGAGGCCCATCACCAACTACGTCACCAAGAAGGAGATTTTCTTGAACCTCAGTAATCCTGGTGCCCCCGCCAGGACCCAACAGCCGTGGACTCAAGTTGGACATAGAATCATCGTCCCATGTCAGCTCAGGGAAAGACGATAAAGCAGAGCCGGAGAAGTCTTCTACTGCTACAGAGAATGAATTATTCCCCATCATCAAATTAAGTTGCTCCGAAAGGGGAAGGAAAGAATTTCGATAAATCAGAACAAAATCTTGATCAAGAAAAAGGCCAGTCAAAGAACTTGGATGAGCATAAATAAACTCCCCGTTACGTTTAGCAACATCCATGAATGTATTTACATGCCATGCATGGAATGGCACACCACGAATAGAGAGTCAGGCGTATCGACCGCCTTTACGTTTGAACCGGTTCCAGTCGTAGAAATGCACAAACCATTACGAGACCCAAGCCCAATTCATTTCCTTCATTGAGTTCATCAATAGTTTATCATCGAAGGATATGACAAAAACGCGATTACCCAGAGTATGCATAGAAATCCCGATTGGTCCCTGAGAGTTAATAGAATCATGGAGCGAATCAGCAGAGACAGAATGCCTGGAAATTGCTAAAACACTCCAACGAATCGAGTCCAACACAGATTTCGTGGAAAATCCCTTGCAGACTTTCGGTTTCACAGCAAAAATAACCTCAGACGATTGAATTGGAGGCCGTGGAGCACGTTTTCTGAAGGATCGATTCCCCAAATTGGTACCTGAACCCTGATTTACTGTGAATCTTTCTTGCCAGAGTTAGAAGCTTGGACGGAACCGCTAGGCTTGTAAGGTAAGGAACCTTTTGCCCAATCCACAATGAGTCGACGATTAGAGAGCATATACCCGTGCAAAGCTTGCGAGCAAAATTCTGTAACCAACTCGGAGACTTGTTTTTTGGGAGATTTCCGAACTATAGAGTGTCTTTAGGAAAGGATGCTGGCTCTGGCGGCTGCCTGCCCGCAGAGTTGCGACGCCGGATAGGGTTGCAGCTTCTTACTTGAGCTATCTTTCCTGGAACAAGTGCCTATTTTTGTCATATGACGAATTTCCCATTTTCTTCGTCGATTATAGATTGAGACAATTTCGGGATATTGGAATTCACGTTATGGCATATTTGGTTGGCACAGAATGCTCTAGTCTTTCGTCATCAGGCCCCGAGTTTGGCGGACACGCTCCTTAGCTTTAAGAGTTTTGTTTTTTCCCTAGTTCCATGCTTGGTTGATAACTTTGATTCGTCTTTTTCTAGTTGGCTTCTAGATCATATCCCATGCTTGGACTTTTGGTTGAGATTGTTCTCTTGTACTTTTATTTAACCTTAGGGTCTATTAATAAAAAGTATCGCTCGCTTATTTAAAAAAATTAGGAGTGTGCAAACGGATTTCGAATTTTTCTATGATATTCAAGCTAATAAATAATTAAATGTAATATATGTAAAATAATTAATAATTACTACTATTAAGTGTTTTTATTATTTAATTAACAATTCAGTATATATATATATACTGACAAATGAAATTTTATACTATCTAAAATATTTTGAGTTTGACAGTTGATTTAAAATATTTTTTCTGGATCATGTTTAGATGATATATTTCTGATTTAATACCAGAAGTCCATTTCTCTTATACATTCGGCACATGAGGTGCATTATGAACTGTCATAGGAGAAATTGATTTAAGGTGTTTGCTCCTCCCGAGTTCTCAGATTCGAGTCTCGGTTGATACGCTTTATTAAAAAAACACGAGGTGCGTTGTTAAGAAATCTCACATCTAATGGAAATGAAATCAGTCACCACTTGAAATATTAGTTGAGTTGTCCACCTATAATTTTAAAATTTTAGGTTAAGGTCGAGTTAAATATGATATCAATATATCATAATTGGTTCTATAATTAGACCTAATGCTCTGTCTGTCTTGACTTCTGACTGAAATCTAACTATCTATGTGAGACCCAAGTACTGTTTTCTCTTATCCAACTTATACGTGAGAAAAAATGTCGTAATACTCCCGACTTAACTCCACTATCTACTAGAGACCCGTAAACATTTATTTTATTCAAGCTACAATGGTGTCCATAAAATTTAATTACCCATTGTCAAAGCAAACAAAAACACTAACTATCTTGATACTCCATTAGATTTGTCAACATTATTTTCTATTGAAAATTAGATTTGTAGGTAAGCAAGTCCCTATGAAAAATAAAGTTAAAAAATGTAGAGAAGCTACTATTGGACATACCATTTCAAGAAGTGGGTGCAAATCCATGCAATAATAATATGTAATATTATATGATTCTTTTATAAAATTATATGATTCTTTGATAAAATAAAAATAAGAGGTAGATTATATAGTATGATAAATTCCTCTCTTATTATAGAAAGGAACAATAGGGTTGTGGTTGAGATCTATTCAGTCCTTTCTTTAAATAGAAAATGGTGTGAGCATCCTTCATTTGTCTCCAAAAGCCACTCGCATCATGTGCAAGTGGTACCCTTTATTTTACTATAAAATCCACCAACCAAGAACTCAAGAAATGGACTCCTCTTTTGCATGTTTTGGACCAATAAATTAATTGGTGGGTTTTATTTTGTTGATTAAATTAATTGTATGGATAAGAAGAAGATTAGGCCTTACTAATTTGATTTAAATTTGGGTTTGAGGACCACAATTGACCTATTAGTTTAATGTTTTGAGGGATTGGTGCATGTATCTCGCACACAACATTGAATTGAATTGTTTTACTAGAAAGAGCGATTATGATCGAAAAGTTATGGATTTTGCGGAAAATTTAAGTTATGCAGATGTGGACCCTTTTATGATGACATGATCCCCACCTCATTAATATATTATCATAGTTTACTTGACATTATCATGGTGTAAATATAATATTTTTATGACCTCACATCCAATCAATCGCATAACTACACATCGATCTCTTTATCCATTATGTTCGTACACGAACCTTCTTACCCTTATGGACAAGAGATCTTTCATTTCTCACATTTACATATCCCCGTTTTACATATTTTAACAATTGGTAGACATTTTTATTCTTACGTATGAGGTAAAATGTAGAACACAAGTCATAAGTTTTACGTCATGGTGTGCACGCCTAACTTTAGAGCTCTCAATTGGACTCAAGTACATTAAATAAATTGGATCATGATTGAAGTATTTTACTCAATTGTTAGACGTACAAGATGCACATTGTTTTAAGCTTATTTCGACCTTTCGAAAAGATATTGAGTATCTGTACCGAATTGTTCAGTAAAATTGAAGTACAATCTATACATGTGTGTTTTTTCATAGTTGAACGGATTTATAATATTGTTGACTAATCCCTATAACATATTTTCATTGATTGGCAATGTCTAAGAAAAAACACATGCAAACAAAGTTGGAATTATGATTCTCTGAGCAAATCACTTTTTTTTTTTAACACCAGGGATTAAGTCACTTCATTAACACTGTAATTCTCTTATCAATATACTACAAAATACATGCAAAATACTAATGACTTGTTTAGTTATGGAGAATTTCCTCTAGTTTTTTCAGGAAGTTGTTTTCAAAAACCTGAAAAACTTGTTTAGTAGAACAGTTTTCTATTTGAAAAATGGAAAATTGTAAATCAATTTTCCAAAGTAACTTGAAAATGGAAAATTGTTTTTTTTTTTTTTGAGTTTTCCAAACAAAAAATTCATTTTTCCAATACCCATTTTTACTTCTTTTTTTTCATGTCTCACTAAGCATCTGTTATGTGTAATGTTGTTATCTACCGATTTAAATTAATTATACTTTGCCTAATTCTAATTTAGAATCACAATAAATAAAAATGAAAAAATGTTACAACTAAACAGATTTTAAAAGTTTTTTTTAGAGAACAAAAAGCTGAAAACGGAAACATAAAAGAAAAAACAAAAATTGTTTCTTACAACTAAACGGAACCTAACAAATTCCTATATTCTCTAAGCGCAAATGTCTTTCACCATTTGTCATCCCAAAAACAGCTAGAGCGCTCATCATTTTGTTAACATATTCGTATTTATTAGATTGCGTGTTGAACATATTTTAGAGTGTTATATATATTTGATTAATATTTTCCAATGCTATTATATTATTTAATGTGTAATTCAATGTGTATAAAGACTAGTGAAATCAAACGAGTGTAATGTGCTACTATCTCACATGTGTTTTAAGCCAATATTGACGTTCTAAGGACATGTTTTTTCGGTTATTCAATGACAACTCAAAGATAATGTATATCAAAATAATAAGAAAACAAACCAAAGTCTACAATTGTATCCAAAAAGAAGAAAAAAATTAAAGCCTACGTTACTCTAGCATATTAAGTCAATTTTAATACACCGTGACGTTAAAATCAAAGATCCCAAAAAAAAAAATGAAGTATTTTATGTACAAAATCTTAATTTGCATAGACTCCTACTCTCCTTTAAGAGTTTAAGATGATTACACATTTTCAACCTAACTTTGTAGATGAATTTTTTATGTCCATACGTTCATAAAGTTGTCACAAGATAATAAATCTAGTAAATTAGATGATGCAAGTCATCAATTAATTGGAAAATTCATCATCATAGTTCAAAGTTCTATTCCCATTTAACAAAATTAATTTATTCGTTCTCAAATATGCAATGAAATTATTTTTTTTTGTTCCAAATATTTTAGAGCCAATTTTAACTCATGGACGTGAAATAACACGAGTCAAAATAATACATCATAATATTATATTATCAATTCATGTTGGGTCAAACGATTGATGCGTTTTAGATTTTCTTTGAAGTATCAGGTTCAAGTCTCCTTGCCTACAATATGTGGTGGGATTTATGAGGTTATTGGCCTTTATAGGCCCGCTATCTCGTCGCTTGTCAAAAAAATAAAAATATATCATATTATTTTTCTCTTTAAAAAATCATAATTTTAATCATTCAATAAGTACAAAAAAAAAAATGTAGTCCCATATATTAGTCATCCTTCAATCATGTTTGAACATTTTTGTGCTATATAGCATGAGTTCGAAACTCCAACTAGTATGGTTTAAATACCGGTCCAAACCAAAAATTTGGACTCAACCCGGTCATAACATATCCACTTTAGTCATTTACAAGACTTTTTGTTCAAAAGTGATTTGATAATAAAAAAATCCATCCAAAATGGTTTTGGATTGAATTTTTTTGGGTTGAACTTTGATCAGAACTTCGATCTAGTCTAGTGTTAAAATGACGAACACATTTAACTTCAACTTTAAATCTTCAACTTGATCTTTTCATAGAGCAATTAGCTAGGTGCACAATAATACCACCAAGCTTTGATGTTGACAAATAAGTGAACATATCGAGTAAAAATTGTCTTCAAATTCATCAAACATTCTTTACCGACTCAAACCTATTATTATCGGAACAAATCAGTAGTGACCCGCAAACTGTTAATCTACCACCAGAACCACCCTTCAACACAATCATTAGTTTTAAACTAAAACTTTATCTCAAACCCACTAGGATCCTTTGTGTACAAAATCAAGACACACAAGCCACAAACTAGATGGGAATTACATAGAACCAAACTAAAAGCCAAGTAGTCAATAAAGAGAAAGTAAACATGAGACACAAATTGACCCAAACCAAAACAGATATGCATATGCAACCTATAAAAGCAATCACGAGGATTCTAAAAACTCACCTAAACCATGATTCTCCCCATTTTTTGTTACCTTAATCCCACGTATCTTGGATCCAACGTATGTGCACCTTTCTTTTGTTTTTGCTATACATAGCTCCATGCACCACCAAAAATGCATGAACCATCCTTCAAAAAGTGAAACACCAAGTAAACGAGGTCAAATGAATTTAACCATATTTTTTTGTCCAAAATATTGCCCAATTGGGTAACGCTAAAAACCCACAATCTAACCCATAAAAGCCAGCTTGCATGAGTGGGAACACTTGCATTCAATCTCCTTTTAACACACTTAGAGGGATGAATTTTAACTATAACTTACCCACAAATGAGAATTATTTCGAGTGTGATAAAATAGCTTAAAAGTGCTAACCGCGAGTCTGCGGTCCCGCTCATAAACCTCATGATATTTAGACCGAGAAAAAATGAACAACTAAGTAAACGAGGTCAAAGTCTAACTCATAAAAGCGAGCTTGCACGAGTGGAAAAAACGCTTGTGTTCGATCCCGCTCAATACATTATGGGGAGATGGATGAGCTTTAACTGTTTTTTATCCTAAAATGAGAATTAATTTAAATATGATAAAACAGCTTATAAATGGTAATTGCGAGCTTGATTACCCGCTTAGAAACCTCAATCAGAAAAAAGTGAATACTAAGATAACGAGGTCAAATGAATCTAACCATATTTTTTTTTATCGAAATATTGCCCAATTGGGTAACGATACAAACCATAATCTCACCCATAAGAGCTAAAAACAAATACTACTAAAATTTAAAAAATCTAATATTTATTGGTAAAAAAGAGACAGCGTCACGCATAGCAGTTGAGAAAACGAGACCCCAAAAAAGAAAAAATTAAAATAAAGTAAAAATCGTAATCAGTCTTTACAGCAAAATGTCACATGCCGTTGGAGCCAAACAGGCCAACGAGCCACGAGGGGTATTTTGGTAAGTTTGCGCTCTTCTAATTTTTTTATTTTCCGCGGTTCCGGGAGGTTGCTAAGATTAACGGTGTGCGCAGTGCGCACCCCCTGCGACAAATGCTAACGTGTCGCAGCTAGAGGGCACGGGAGGGTTACGTGTACTCATGATATAAAAGGGTGCGCATCAACGCCTCGTGCGTCCGTTAGCTTCTCTTCCCTTTATTGCTGCGTTTTAAATTTCCCAACGTTTCCTTCTGCTTAAAACATACTACCCGAAACTCGCAAAGTCTCTCTTCTCATCTTTCTATCTATCTATCTGCTTCTTAACTATCGTCCCCAGCACTCTCACCTTTCAGCGCGAACCTTTCTTCTCTTACAATCTTCTCTCTGAAGCATATCGTCGAACAGTTGGTGCGCGATATCATTTTACCGCCATCGATAATCGTCTTTTGCAAGGTAAATCGGTTGAACAGATGCGATATTGATCACTGTGCACACAAACAAGGTACTATTTCTCTGTTTTTTTTGCACCGTTTGCGGTTGGAATTGGAAAAAAAGAAACGTGATCGTCTCGTGTGCTTTGGTGTGCTACGCTGAGGCCCTTTTTTGTGCTCGGAAACTGTACGGACGAGTGAGATATATAGGTTCTGACTTTACGAGCAGTAGCTAAGTTTTGAACGGCCGGAAGTGAACGGCGTCGCCTTGGTTGGTTCGCGTTTCGCTTGGTGATTTTACAAACAGCTGATCAGGCGGTGGGAGGTCCCGTCAGTTGCAGAATTTGGAAGATTTGTGAGCAAGCGGTGTGGTGCTCGTTTTTTTTGCTAGGAGATTGTACGTACAGCATTGATCGGACGCCTAGAGATTCTGTTTGAGAGATTTGGAAGCAAACGGCGTCGTGTAAGTTCGTTCGTGTTTTGCTGGGAGATTGTACGGACGATACTAGCCAGACTGTGACAGGTTACTGCAGATATGGGAGGAGGAAGCGGCGGAGGATCGGAAGTCTGAGACAGGGATCGGAATTTGGAACGGCAGCGAGAAGCGGCGCTACTCTTATCGTGCGTGTGCGAATTCTTGTTACGCTAGCTTTGTGAAGAGAAATGCCTCACCGAACCACCTACTTTTTCCCGAGGCAGTTCCCTGATACTCGGACGTTCGATGTATCATCGGCTTCTTCATCGTCCTCCAAGCAACTGTTGGATCACGAGAAGAAGGCTGAAAATGACCGGAGGTCGCTTTCTAAGAGCACCAAGGACTTCGCTACGCTCGGCGGCAAGAGCTCCGCCGTGTTCGATCTCTTCACCGGCGACGAGAAGTCGCAGAACAAAAAACAATTCGCCGCTTTCTGCGACTGGCTCGCCGAGAAAAAAGGAGAGCGGTCGAGCAAGCTCAGGGCATTAAACGACCACGACCACGACCGGGAACTCCTGCTGCCGCCGGAGCACGAGGCGGAGGCAACTGCGGCGGCGGAGGCTATGAAGGATCGCTGTGTGGACAGGCTTTTCGACAGGCAGGTTTCGCTGCCGAGGGTGTCGAGCGGAAGTAGCTACGCCGGGAGCTTGTTCTCCGGCACGACGCTGGATGGGAATCTCTGGAGCGACGTCAAGGATCGGTCGTCGCATCTGTCAACGGCGAGGCAGGAGGAAGAGGAGATCAATAAGGAAAGCTTGGCGCAGAAAACGAGGGAGAGCTATTACTTGCAGCTCACTTTAGCTCAGAGGCTCACTTCTCAGGCTGGTCTCGCTAATGAGCCTGGGCTTTTGCAAGAGGGTGGACCTGAGACTTCAGATGCTGAAACTGTCTCCTATCGCCTCTGGGTAACGTTTTTATTGGTATTTTGCAAATTAATTTGACATTTGTAAATGTTTATGGAGTACTTATTTGAGTTTCTTAACTTTTGTTTTCTATAATTCTGTACATTAAATTTTCAGGTTAGTGGTTGTTTGTCCTATAGTGACAAGATATCAGATGGATTCTACAACATTTTGGGGATGAATCCATATTTGTGGGTGATGTGCAATGAATTCGAAGAAGGAAGGCAGCTGCCGTCTTTAATGTCCTTAAAAGCAGTTGAACCAAGTGAGACATCAATGGAGGTGGTTCTAGTTGATAAAGATGGAGACTCTCGCCTTCAGGAGCTTCAGGACAAAGCACAGGAACTGTATTGTGCTTCGGAGAATGCCTTGGTGTTGGTGGAGAAGCTTGGCAAACTTGTTGCTATCTATATGGGGTCGGTGTTTAACATCCTCAGCTAGATTATTACTTGGGGTTTTTGTTCTTTGATGATTTTAAGTTTGTTGACTATGACTTCACTCCATTTTTAGGGGATCCTTTCCTGCGGAGCAAGGTGATCTACACAAACGATGGAAACTGGTTAGCAGGAGATTGAAGGATTTCCAGAAATGTATTGTGCTCCCCATTGGCAGCCTATCTATGGGACTCTGCAGGCATCGTGCAATTCTATTCAAGGTGGAAAATCACACATTGCTTGGTTCCCTTGTGATTCATATATAACCTAATTCACTATTGGTTCCAAACATTTCCTATTCAGCCACATAAGTCCTCCATGTGGAGGTGTAAAAGTTAATTGATCTTAGCAGCTCTTAACTTACAGTTGGTTGATCATTTTGATGTTCCATATACTTGAATAGTGATAAGGCAAAAGTAGTATTTCATAAGTAAGTTTGTGATCTAGTAAGCCGTAAACCCATGCAAGTTGGTGAAATGGTGCAGTGTAGCATAGAATTGTGTGACATGCTATAGTATCCTAACAGGGCACTGTATTAGCTCCTCTGCTACTAAATGAGAGTTCTGAAACGCTGCTTGAATCGAACTTCTCGGGGTTGAGTAGACTTCCACATTTTTGAACTCTTCTGGATTTAGTGAAGACTTGAAAGAATTTTGTATTGTAATTCTAATGAAACAACATAATTGATACTGTTAAACATGTAGCTTGTTGTGCAAGATGTGTTGAATAAAGCCTGATTCTTTTATTGAAAGGGCAGTTAGGTATGCATTCTAAAGAAGTGCTCTGTCATCTACAGCAGTAATAAGTAATTCAATACATATGACATTATACTTGATCTAATTGTGTTTTCATATTGTTACAAGATCTGTAGTTCAAGATTAACTGGGGTTTATCTTCAGCAACAGTTATTAACACAGATATATCTTGTATTAGTAGAAATTATTATGATATTCTGTGATTAATTGGTCAAAGTGACTCTTAGTTCCTGATTGCATAAGGAACCCTGTACAAAAACAATGCTTGTTTCATGCTTGCTTGCATACTAAATTTTTAAATGATTTTCCATTTACAGAAATTGGCAGATCATATAGGTTTGCCATGCCGTATTGCTCGAGGTTGCAGGTATTGTGTAGCTGACCAACGTTCTTCTTGCCTTGTCAAAATTGCAGATGACAAGGAGTCTTCAAGGTTAGTAACTCAAATATTTCTTTTGGCCTTCTTTTCATATTATTATAGGCTGCCATGTATATCATTTATTAACTTTACTTCATCATCTAGTTTCTTTTTTCCAGTGCATAGTTCACTACTTTTAATTTTTAAGCGATTCTTTGACATAATTTCTTGTTCTAGTGATTCAAGTTGTTCACTTCATGTCATAATTTAAATTTTTGTTATTAATTTCTAAAGGTCAGTTAGTATGGAATGATGTATTCTTTTGGTTGCCTTTCGTGTTCATATATTTCACCGTGACAGATGCTTATGGTAGTTGTGGTAATATGTTGTTATTTACATGCACATTGTTCTTTCTACTCCATACTTGTAAGATTTTTACTCTGTAACATACTTTGTGGTTGTGTGTTAAAATTAATAGAATAGGTTTATTTAAAGGGTCTGCTGGCATGAACATTATTCTATAGGACCATTCAGTCTTATTTTAAGGTTGTTCAATAACATTATGTTTTTATGTTGTAAATCTGATGATCGATGTCATTGAGTTTCAGAATGTTTTCTGTGTAGCTCTTGTTACTTTTCAATATATATTCTTAGTTGTATTTGTTACTTTTTTTAACAGGGAATATGTAGTTGACCTAGTTGGGGAACCCGGAAATGTCCACGGTCCAGATTCTTCCATCAATGGGGTATTTCTTTCAACAATGCCTTCGCCATTTCAGATTTCTCATCTTAAAGAATTTCAACAACCTTACATGGATAATGCCTCATGCTGTCAAACTGCTAAGTCAAAGCACACAGGTTCTGCCCGTAGAAATGCTCCATATGCAGGTATGTCATACCTTATATATGAGCAAATATTATTATAGTCTTTTATGTATTGGGGGCTGGAAGATGAATTTATAGGGCGGAGGTTTCATTTGTTAATGATTCTATTCTAACTTGAACCTGAGCATTTGACATCTTTCTGATTTTAGAAGAATATGTGGCAAGGGTTTGAAAATGTCTTGTTGTAAGGGAATGCTGTTGGTATCATCCTGTTTATGAACGCATGTTGGTATTATCATGTTTATGTACACTCGAAGTTACTCTAAATTATTGTATATGCAGCCATGCTATTGTTCAGCTATTTAAGTCACAACTTTTAACTGTAGTTGATTCTATGTTATTTTTCTGCTGCTAGAAACTTATGCCCCATTGTCAACTTCTCATAAATGGGTTAATGGCCAGTATTTTGCTAACATATCATTTTACAGGCAGAAGAAAAGAACAACAAAAAAAGGAGTTCAGCATGGTTGAAACTCCTAAGGAGACCATTTATGCTGCAGTTGATGAAACTTTCTTAAGAATGCAATCCTCTACAATGCCTTCAGAGTTGAAAAGGGATCCTGATCATTGCATTGCTCAGAGTCCAAACAATCCTACATCTGAAGTTGTAGATGATGCTACTCAGCCAACAGTGCATGAATATTCCGAACTTGAAGACAAAGATGTTTCACAAATGAATTATAAGAAAGAGATGGTTGTGTCAGCAAGCTTAATTGTAAACAGTTCTGTCAAGCAAACTAAAGTAAGCTTATCAAAATCAGAGCTTGAGGTTGAGAGCGGACTAGATAATCAAAGCAGATTTTCTTCTGTAACAATCCCAAGGTACTTGAATATTGAGCCTTCTCTTGCAATGGACTGGCTCGAGATCTCATGGGAGGACTTACATATAAAGGAGCGCGTTGGTGCAGGTACTTCCACTGCTTCTTGTTACCTGGTTACAGTTTCTCATTTTTTGGGGGGGTATATTAGCCATATGTGGATGCAGTTTGTAAACTTAGCACTCTTTTCTCTTTGCAGGCTCATTTGGGACGGTGCATCGTGCTGAGTGGCATGGATCGGTCAGTATTACACCAAAATTTTGACATAGATAATTTGATTCTCCCTATTATTCAATAAATCATACCTGTTACAGGATACTTCTTTAATTTCTTATGTTGATTGCTAAAATTAGAGTTGCATTGAATAAAAAAAGAGAGACTAAAAGCATTTGTTGTGCCATGCAGGATGTTGCAGTCAAGGTTCTTACTGTTCAGGATTTTGAGGATGATTATTTAAAAGAATTTTTAAGAGAGGTAATCGTGTGGAAGGAAAAGAATTATTGTAATTATATTCTATTGTATGGTGCTTGGTTCTCAAGATGCCCTTTAATTTTTGTAGGTTGCTATAATGAAACGCGTTCGCCATCCAAATGTTGTTCTTTTTATGGGTGCAGTCACAAAGCGTCCACATCTGTCAATAGTGACAGAGTACCTGCCAAGGTACATGGACTTTCTTTACTAAGAAAAAATAATTATTTTAATATGTGTTGCATATAGTACTCGTATATGTTTCTATTTTTTTTTTTTTTTGGTTTATTTTGAAACAGAGGAAGCCTATACCGTCTCATACACAGACCAGCAGCAGGGGAAATATTGGATCAAAGGAGGCGGTTGCGCATGGCATTGGATGTGGTTTGTATTAGTTTAATTAATATCTTACCTTTACTTAGTGATTTTGTCTTCAAAAGATCATAACACTGTGTGTTGGATACAGGCCAAGGGAATCAACTATCTCCATTGTCTTAGCCCTCCGGTAGTTCATTGGGATCTCAAGTCTCCAAATTTGTTGGTTGATAAAAATTGGACTGTGAAGGTACATCTATGAAATGTGACACATGTATTGAACTTTTCCCAATATTGTCGGATATGTAACCCCATCCTGCCTTTAATAGGTTTGTGACTTCGGATTGTCCAGATTCAAAGCAAACACTTTCATATCATCTAAATCAGTTGCTGGAACAGTAAGTCTCTCTCTCTCTCTCTCTCTCTCTCTCTCTCTCTCTCTCCCGCTTTTGTAGGTACTTCCCCTGCCTCCTGTGATAAGCCAGGTGCCAGTCCATACTGATTTGAAGGGGTTCTCCTAAAACTCCATTACGTATGAAGGTTTAGAGGAATGATAAATTTGTTAGACAGTGTTAGATGATTTAGAATATCAGTTAGATAAATAAATGCTAGTTATGATGGAGTTCTTCCCAAGATGAAGATATTTCAATTTTCATGGGTATTTTAAGTTTGTTAATGTATATTACCGTGAAATTATAGGATTCTATTTGTTCATTGTTGCCTGAATTGGAGCAATATTGGGCATATTTCTTTCTTATCTCGTTTGAGTTTCTCTTTTCTTTTTGAGGGTTGGTAGACCTAAGAAACAAAAATCATTATGTTACAAAAACAATTTTTTTTGTATTGATCTTGATTTTGTTGAAGTTTGGCTGCTTATCAATGTTTTCACATCTTGAAGTATGGGGTGAATTTAATAAGTGCACAGGAAGTCAGGTATTTTGCATCACTATGTTGCAGGTTGTAAAAATATACACAGTGCATCAATCAGCAAGTAACTCTCTTGAATTTCATTTCAGCCTGAGTGGATGGCTCCAGAATTCCTTCGCGGTGAGCCTTCGAATGAGAAGTCTGATGTTTACAGTTTTGGGGTGATTCTGTGGGAGCTTGTCACCATGCAACAACCCTGGAGTGGACTTGGCCCTGCTCAGGTATCTATAGCTGTTGAGTATTTGGTGTCTTCTTGTTCCTTTTCTGTATATCGTTTGCCATAGTCGTTACTTATGATTTGTGAATTATACATGTGCAATGTTTATGGGAGCATGAAACATATTACTCCCTCTGTCCCAAAATGAGTGTCTTGTTTCATTTTTTGCAAAAATTAAGAATTACAAGATAATTTAGTGTGTTTCCAATATGACCCTCACTTTCCCCATGTGCACCCATGTGCAGATTTGCCCATGTGCATAAGAGATACGGGTAATATGGGAAGAACACTAATATAATAACATAAAAATAAAAACAAGACACTCATTTTGGGACGGAGTGAGTATTCTTTTCTAACAAGATGTTGTGAACTTTCAGGTAGTTGGAGCTGTTGCTTTTCAGAACAGGCGGCTGGTTATCCCTCCAAATACTTCTCCAGTATTGGCTTCTCTCATGGAATCTTGCTGGGCAGAGTAAGAATTCTAAAGTTCTTTCAACTCAATAATTTATTGTACTTGACATCAGAGCTCAATTTATTTGATCCCTCATTATGGTCGTGCGTTTCTCTCTTTTCCTTTTCCTTTCCTTTTCCTTTCCCTTTCTTTTGCGAAGATATTAGTAATCAAATGTCGACTTTTCTTCTCATGTTCTATTGTATATTTGCCATATTGGTATATAGTGTTTGCTGGATTCACTTGTCGTAGTTTTGGAGAAGGCTTTGTATGTTTATGAGTGGAAATGAAACTTGGGGCTATAATATTAAACCGGGATTTGGGGCTTACTGTTCTATGTAGTAACCAAATGATTGCTCTTCATATCATTTCTGCATAAAAAAATATTAGATTTTGAAAAAAAAAACATGTTTAAGGAGACGCTGCGGACTTGTTTCATTACATAATGTTTCTTGTGTAACCTTTTGTTCGCATATTTTATGGTGGTTAACTGTTTTTGATAGTGATCCTGCCCAGCGCCCGTCTTTTGGAAGCATAGTGTTGTCACTGAAGAAGTTGTTGAAGTCTCCACTGCCAGTGATACAGATGGGTGGAACTAAAACCTAATACGGAAAGTATGGCGCCCATTCCACATCCGCAATACTATTAGAGAACCTTGGGCTGATTTTGGAGATAAAAATAGTAGCAGCTAGTGAAGTAGGTATCTGTTCTAAACTAACAGAACATTTCCAGTTGAAGGCACTGGAGATGTGTTGCTTGCTTGTCTAACCCATATGAAATTTACATGGGTTGGGTTATAATGGGGCAGCCTTTCTCTCATAAGTTACAGCAAATTCGATATATTTATGGAACAAGAATTTGCTCTTAGGTAAATTATACTGATGCGGATGTGTGGGGTCGAACTTGTAATCAGTATTCTAGTGTCATTTGAAATTGTAATAATGAAATCAAATTTCTGGTTAAGGCAAGCGATATGACCTTGTATGTTTTGCTTATTGTTGTAACAATTCCTTTTTGTAGTATCGGTTGCTCAACTTTCTTTCAGCATCTCACTGAGGAGGGAGTGTTTTTGTTTGATTCACATTGAGGTTACCTTTGTTTGAAGAAGTTAAACATGTGGAGAGAGAGAGTTCATATTGATTTCAGAATTCAGGAATTTATTATCACTAAAACTAATTTGATTAGTTTACCTTCACTCAAAATTTGTTCCATACGGTATTTAGTCTCAGCCGATAAGTTCATGTTACGAGGTGACACCGTCTTAACAATTAACACTCATTGAGGGTGGAATGAAAAATTATCCAGTTGTTTTGTGTCTTGGATGAGTTTTAAATGTAACTTACTTTCAAATGTGGATTTAAAACGGATAAGTGTGTCAATTGCGAGTTTGTAGGTCCGCTCCAAAACCAAGAGTATAAATGGAGAATAATTACGCTATTAACTTCAAGTCCTCAATTAAGATGAGTTGGTAAAACAGGACGGCTGTTATTTAATAATTCCGTCTCCTATTCAACCAAACCCAATACACACCATCATCATCCTCCTCTACATCTACCATTCATCTCTCCTTCGTACAATCCGATCGAATCTTAGATCGAGCTCAGATCAGATCAGAAATGGTGGCCGACATTCTTCTCCAGGTCGGCATCCTCCTCATCACCCTCTTCATGTTCCTCGCCATGCACAACATCCCCCAGAAGCTCTTCTCCAACCTCCGCTTCCGCAACCGCGCCAATCTCCGATCCAAGCAACACTTCGTCCGCGGCGCCCAGCTCCTCCCCCAGGCCCGATCCGCCGCCATCTACTCGTGGCGTCGCTGGAGCTCCCACGCCCTCGCCGTGATTGGATCGCCGAAGCAAATGA
>JAYMTA010001163.1:0-21441 GCA_036897625.1 Pelargonium cotyledonis
ATATATATATAAGACTTGGTACATAAACGATGCAATGATTTTCTCAACGTACGTACCATAATGTCCTCGAGATATAGAAACATGTAGAGAAGATGAACTATTCACGTCCTCATCGAAATCCAGAAACCAAGATTGGGTCAGAAGGAGCTTCACCACGTTGAGGTGACCATTGCTACAAGCCACAAACAAAGCACTCTGGTCTCCACAATTGAGCGAACAAGCAGCCAATGGATTTGTCTGCAGCAACAGCATCACAATCTTGTCGTGCCCTCTGCGACTAGCCTCGTGCAAGGGCGTGTCCCGCTTCTTGTTCTTAGCTTCAATCAAATCAGGACACAGCTTAACAATCTCAGAAACTAACTCAAAGTGACCAAACCGGGCTGCAAGGTGTAGAACTGAGTTCTTGGAATTAGGATTTTTTTGTCCTAAGAAATTCCCGAGTGTGAGAAAAGTTTGTATGTCATTTGACACAACTGCCTTGAAAAGTTCTGGCAGCATTTTTCTTGATAAGACTCAACCAGATGGCAAGAACATTATATATTTGCAAATTGCAATGATATGAAATCAGCTGGATCGAGCTAGTTCTTGAAGGAATGTGAGTTAGAGAAAGAGCTATTTATTGTAATTTCTATCATCATCATCATCATCATCACCACCTAGTTATTTAATATTTGTCAACTTCTTAAGCATCTGCTTCCAACATGACCATGCATTCTTCAACGCCTAATCGGTAAGAACTTTCACTTGCAAGTTGCAACAATTTCCTCTCTGTTAAATACGTGTTTCTAATGAGGAAATTGCTGCAACGTGCAAGAGGTTGAAAACCTTTTTGTTCTGTGAAACCCTAATTATTATTTTTGTCTTTTTTTTATAAGCAACGGGACAGCATTCCAAATGAGCGTCACCCTAAACTCCATCACACAAATCGTATCTCATATTGTCGACAAGGAGGCTATCAAACCTTATTGTTATAAGGAATTTCGAATTCTTATGTTATTTCTTCTTTTTTTTCTTCAAGTTATTTATCATGTCGAATATTACAAGGCTTCAATTCGATGCCCTCGAAATATCGGGCGAAAATTATCTGTCATTGAACCTTGATGCCGAAATGCATTTAGATTTAATGAATCTTGGCAATACTATAAAAGATATAAATACAGCAACAACATAAGATAAAACAAAAAATTTGATCTTCATACGTCGTCACTTACACGTGGGGTTAAAAAATGAGTATTCCTCATGTTATTAAAAAAATCTTAAAGAGCGTTATGAACATCAAAAAACAGGTATTTTACCAAAAACTCGATATGATTGGATGCACTAAAAACTGCAAGATTACCCATCAATGCACAAATGCAGTTGTAAATTGTACTTGATTACTTCACATGTAAAACTTTGCGGTCAAAATATCACTAAAGCGGATATGTTAGAAAATATCACTGTAGCGGACTACTATCTATGTTTTTTGAATAATCAAATCAGAAATCAGCAGTATAAATGAACTAAACCGAGTTATTCTCTTTCAAATCTTACTAATTGAAGATTCATTAATATTTTGAATTGCATATATTGAGAAGGTGAATTGGTCGTTGCAAATCAAAAGTCAAAGATTCTAACATCATATTTACTTGTAAAAACGAATGGATACAAAACGATAGAACCCTTGCAAACCAAATAAATGAAAGGGTAAGTCAATAATTGGCACAACCCAACTGAGCTTAAGTCTCAGTTTATGGGTGGAGCCAAAGCAAGTCAATTGTCAAATTGTCAAGTAGCTTCCAATAGAAGACCATGACCATCCATAGGTGGAAACTCATATCACCACAACCCTTTTCGGAACAAAGTTGACTACAAACAAGTAGCAATAATGTGAACATGATCAATACAAAACATTAGTGGAGCGTTTTGGCATGCAAGAAATTGGAATAATGTGAGCATACATGAATACAAAAAGGCTGCATTTGGATTCTTACTCATTGCCATTCTTATTATTATGTAATGTTATTGAATCATTTTTCTAAAAATGTAGGAATGAAAATTATCTACTCTTAAAAATATTTAAATAAGGAAAAATATTTTAACATTTGCTCCATTTGCATCACTATTGATTATACTTAGATGCCTATGGATAAGGTTGACCCCTCCCTCCGGATGCACGAGTTTGGGGCGCCGGTTCTCTCAGTCCGTGACATTATATTGATAACATTTACATATATTTAACTAGTATATGAACCATTTCAATGCATAGGTATAATAATAATAATAATTAGAATGATATATAAGGAAAACCCAACACTATAAATATTGTAATATAGGTACGAGCTGTGAGAAACAAAAGGTCATGGTGCACATAAAACAAAAACAGAAGCAAAAGCTGCAATGAGAGCCACAGAGAGTGAACAAATGAGAGGTGCTGAGGCTGAAAATGGAGATGGACCAGGAGAGCCTTCTGAGATGACATCAACAACCAACCTTTGGCCATTTTTGCAGTGACCAGAAGCTCCACTGATGAAGTAGAAGAAGCCTGATCTGTCAAGCTTTATCACACTCTTTCCATTGTCGAACGCGAAGATCAGATCGCTCGTGTCACAGTGATAATAGTTCCATTTCTCCACTACAAGAACTGAATCATTCTTGTACTCAAAACCTGCACAAATGTGTATTGAATTAAATAGATCAAGATTTATAGATGTTTTCAATTGATAAAAAAAAATATTAGACAACAGATTCAACTGCAAACTTTGACACTTATTTGCCTTGACTGACAAGTGAAATGAGATTTGATACCATATTACTGAACCGGTTCAACTAAAAGCTCAACCAATTAGTGTTGAAAAGAACTCACAGAGAGAATCTCCGACTTGGAATCGGTTCTTGGCAACCCAAAGAGAGTAGACATCAGCATTATTTGGATCAGGCTCTCGCCATCCGAAATCGTCACCGACCTTGAATTTTACTGACTTCGCCATCACAGAGCTCTTGAAATAAGTTGATGCTAAAAGCAGAAGCAGAGTGTAAGTGCACAAAAAACCCAGCAAAGATGACATTATTTTTTAGGTTTTTGAAGGAAATTTTTGGTGATGTCTCTGGTTAATCACTAATGGAGAAGGAGAGTGAAGAAGAATTGAGTTGTGGGTTTATAAGATTGTTTTTTGGACGGTTCTTGGCTGAGAAGAGAAGTGGTGGGTGGCGGTTTTTGGCGGTTATTGACCGTTGGTGAAGATCGTGTGTTATAACTAGGGTTAATTTCAAAACACTTAATAAAAACTTTTGATTTGAGTGCCACATTTTAGATGTCATTTTGGTTCGAATCCATGGGACACAGGACGATATTTTTTCAGTTAGCAGGATGGGAATAGACAAATTATTTACTCGAAGCAGTTGGTTCATTTGTCAGCTCTAAACCCGGCCATTCATATGGGCAAAAGGAGATAAAGAGTTGTCGGGAAAAAATAGAGCTACCACATTCAGCAAGACAAGTACTTTTAGCCGAACTAGCTATGCATGAATTACTAATAATATGTGAATAAGTAAGTTTGAATCACTTTGAGTTTGATACATTAACTGTAAATAAGAGAAAATACAACACAAACTTGACACAGAACACAGAATGAGTACATTATCAACCACTCAGAAAAAAAAAACAAGAAAATTGCACATTCTACACAGTTTTACAAAATTTGGTAGGTTTCCTATTTTTCAACAAAAAAATAAAAAAAAAGGCTTAACCTATAAATATATGTGAAGTGTCATACATTACTACTTACAGGTCCTGGTTCTTCGTTTTGGTCTATGTTCGCCGCCGCCATTTCTTGAAACTGCAATCGCCTGCTGTTTCTGAGCTCAACTATACTTGGCGCCGCAGGTTTAGCGGCGCCATGCAGATCAATCAGCCGAAAGAATTCTTTTCTGGTCAGATTTTTCTTCTCCATAAGTTGATCCACAACAATATCCATAAGCTTCCGGTTTTGCTGCAGAATCTGATATGCAAAAACGCTGTAAGTTTAGTACAAAATCGAGCCAACAGTTCCAAATAAGAGCGCTTCTCGTGCACAACATTACCTCTTTTGCACGTTCATGACATGAGTTCAAAATCTTCAGCGCATCTAAATCAATAGCCTGAGGATTAAAAATTGGAACGTAAAAATAATCAGAAGTTACGGAGTGAAGCCCCCTGGTTTCAACTTCAAAAGAGTGCAAGTAAATGTAAGACATACACTGATTCTATCTGCAACCCAGAAGTCCGTTATTCCATGATGTTTTTCAGACAGACCGCCAAGAACAAAGGCTCGAGCTGCTGACCTGGCATTGTCAGCTGTATGGGCCCATATTGTACTTAACTGCAATCAGTAAACGTGCGAACGGTTCTATCTTACGAACGTCTTGGTTAAACCAAATAGAGAGTTACTAAGATTACTGAGCAGAGTGCAAGGTCGTGTTTTTAGAATGGAAAATGTAACATTGTTCCCATTTGGATTATGATTTTTGGTCATGAGAATGGCTTTGACTCGTTCCCATTCTAAACAAAAATAATCCAAACAGCAAACACTACCTAAAAACTATCCATTACTTGATAACATGCTGATTATCATGATAGATTGATAGTCAACATGATTAGAATCAGAAGACAAATTGAGGATATAAACTGGTTGTCAATCTTTAATAAACATTGCATATACATATCAGCATATCTACTACAGTAGTTTCTCTGAATGTGAAAGCGCGGTTGCGTTAATCTGTTAAAGACTAAAGGCTGTTTTTACCTGATCCTCACCATACCAAATCTCGTCAGCTGCACGAGGAGCCAGTTGAATGGTGATATAATCCAAAAGGCATTGCCGGCTGCACGATATTTAACAAAACAAGAGTAATGTTATAATAGAAGAGACAAGTCATGTAATTTCTCGATACAATTTTAACAGAGCAATACTAACTTCGACTTTTGTTATAATTATACCTTAACAATCCTTTGCTGAACTTGGTGGAATAAATTTTAAATCGAACATAACCCAGTTCCTTACCGGCTCTAGGAGCAATTGAGATCTGTACCAAAGCAAGATGGTGTTATATTTTTGTCATAGCAAGTTCACGACTGTAGATGTGAAGCAATGAAGACAAATAGCCTTGGTAAAATTAATAGGGTAAGGACCATACAAACTCTATATTATTAAGGTCCGGGAAGTTCGCAGCTACAACAGCTATTGCCGCTTCATTGATAGCTATTTGCTTCCACATCTTAGGGGTCCTATCTTTTTTACTCAACAGTCCTCTTTCTTCTGCTTGGGCAGCTTGTAGCAAGTCATCAGTTCTGATCTGCAAAAAAGCAATTAACTATATAAATCATGTATCCAACAAGGGCAATTGTAGAAATTGTGGATCATAGAATGGGTGCAAACAATTGGCTTAAAGTATTTTCAATGTGATCCCCAATAAATCAACACACTCAAATGATCACATATTAAAATTTTGGAAGTGTTGGATAACTTCTTCATGAAGCGAGATTTTAAAAAGAGAAGTTGCAAACATACATATACAACTAAAACTTATACAGGACAGTTAATCTTTTGAACTAAGGAATACAGTTTTTTTATTAGGCAGAGCATCGCACTGATTTCCCAACACAGAACAAGTATCTACTACTAGAGCTGGCAATATGGATCCAAACACGCAGCTACCCAGAATGCGACCGGGTCAGGGTCGGGCAAAATCTGCCAATTAGTTTTTGGCTTGGATTTACTATGGAAGGCGTGTGGGTCTGGCAATCCACACACAACCCACGCACTTTACCTGCAAAAACCAAACCCACACCTCTTGCGGGTCAGGTTAGAATTAGGGTTCTTTTCAACCTGACTCAACCCAAAACTCGAATTGTCAGGTCTGTATGATACCCCAATCTACATCAAAACACAAAACGCACACAGATTTTCACAAGTTGTCAAATTTGCCAGTTCCCCAATATCTCACAACAATCCTTTTATAATGCATTCAAAGTCTTAATTAAGGCAAATCATACAGAAAAATGAAACAAATGATACTACCTCTGTCCTGCCTTCCCGCATCATACTTGCAGCAGCAACCTCAACTACATTGGCTAGCTCTGCACCAACCATCCCGTCTGTCAATTCAGCCACAATTTCATAGTCCACATCTCTAACCATAGGCTTATTACGAGCATGGACCTATAAGAAAAGAGTATATGGCAACTGAGACTCCAAAATCCACATGACAGGACAACTCTTGCAATGCCAAAAGCAGAATTAGCAGTTAATCCGCAGCGAGGAAACATTGGAAAAACTGCTACCTTGAGAATTTCTATTCGACCTATACGACCAGGTATAGGGATGAGAATCTTCCGATCAAATCGACCAGGTCGCACAAGTGCTGGATCTAGAATGTCTGGTCTATTTGTGGAAGCAATGGTAATAACTTCTCCTTTTCCTTCAAATCCATCCAAGCAGACAAGGAGCTATTGTAATTCAACAACAAAAACTGCTTATTCAAAATATATACGTAATTGATAAAAGCGATATGAAAGTTCATGTTTGAGGAAATAAAATATGTCCTGACCAACCTGATTTAGAGTAGCATCGCGTTCTCGTCCTCCAGAACCCTTAATTACACCACGTGCCCTCCCAACCGCATCCAGCTCATCAATGAAGACTATAGATGGAGCCTGTCCAAGGCAAAATAGAATGTATTGTGTTCATTAGAGAAAGTACACCTCTGATAAAAACAATGAGTTTGAGAGAGTACACAACAATTAATTAGTTAGAGGAATGTCTCCTTTTACAGCAAAACTGTCGCTGATGTAAACACTAGAAAGAAATGTTTAAACATTAGACACGGCATGATGCAAAAATATTGTCAAAAATCAGAGGACTAAAGATATATATACCAAAAATCCAAACCAAACCTATGCAAGAGGGAAAAAAAACTTGATTTTAGAACGCCATGCGAAAAAGGTTAAGGGAGAAGTGAAGCAAATAAAGGCGACTCATACATGCTCCCTTGCTTCTTCGTAGAGTGCTCGGATACGAGCAGCACCAACACCAACATAAATTTCCACGAACTGGGAGGCTGAAACGGAGAAGAAGTTCACACCTGCCTCACCAGCCACAGCTTTTGCTAGTAAAGTCTTCCCAACCCCAGGGGAGCCACAAAGAAGTATGCCTCCTGATTTAAAAACAATTTAACCATGATAAATAAATCATGCAAAGCTCTGACTTGGAATATGGCTATATCAATATGTACATAAGAATGTATGCACGGTACAACACCAAGGACCATTCTATTCCAACAAGAGTTCTATTTCAGACAAATTGGGCAGAAACATTAAAAGATTCCAGTCATGTTCAATCAAGACGTTACTGAATGTAAGCTAAGAATGCCACTGGGACAAGACTACCAGACAACAAAAGCTCGTGGTTTGGGATACATGAAAATATATGACAGCCTAAATGATCATATTATGGTCTCAAATCCAGGTCATGGTAAAACAAAATTCTTGTTGCTATTTCTTATGTAAATCGATTTCAATCAGTTGATACCACAACAAGTTTTCTGCGAGGGACATAAATACTCTACTAGTCAGTTATCAGTAGTCAGCTACTACTAAAAACTGCCTCTATATTGTACATTCCTACGTGCCTCTTTGCTGATACTGAATTTAGGCAATAATATAAGACCCAAAAAAAGGCATTAACTATTTGGTGTCCTAAGTCTCCTCTTTAAATTGATTGTGTGCGAGACAACATGCCTTAGTGAGTACAATAGACGGATTATAAAACTATCAGCTATACATGTAATTAGACAGACAGCAGTCATGACATCTATATTATATATGCATGTTACCGTCATAATAGGTTAAGACTTGAGAGACGGCAGTGAGAGCACAAGGATTAAAAAACTATCAGCCGCACATGTAATTAGACAGACATCAGACATGACATCCATACTATACAAACACGTAGTAATTATAGCCTTATAGGGTACGAGACGACATTTTCTAGTGAGTGCACTAGAAGGATTAAAATAAAAAACCTCAGCTACACATGTAATTAGACAGACTTCAGTCATGACATCCATACTATATAAACACGTATAATGCCTTTCGAAGACACCATGCTAATTTTCACAATGTAAGTTCAGAATCAAACTTTAAAACAAACATAAAAATAGCCGAGTAGTGTTACAGTGCCAAGGTAAACCTGCTACTTCAAAAATAAACAGATTTCAATCAGTTGATCCCACAACGAGTTCTCTGCAAGGCTAATAACTGCCTTCATGACTTCATTTCCTATGAGCCTATTTGCTAATATCCGTATTCCGGCATCAATATAAAAGACCTGAAACAAAGGCATCAACTACTTGGTGACCTAAGTCTCTTCTACAAATTGATTAGGAATGAGCTTATATGTCCTAGTGAGAGCACTAAAGGGATTAAAGAGATCTAAATATGGTACCTTTGATTTCTTTCAAAGATACAGAGCTAATTTTCACTATGTAAGTTCAAAATCAAACATATATAAATATAGCTGAGCAGTGTTACGATGCCAAGTGCAGACCTGGAATTTTCACTCCTCTCCTTCGGTAAACCTCTGCTTGAGTGAAAAACTTCACAACCTCTTCCAGCTCAATCCTAATTTTCCCGAGCCCGGCAACATCCTCAAAGGTCACATCTCCATCCCCAGTGTCCAGATACTGAGGAAGTTTCCTATTTCGACCTACCGAAATAGGCCCCCCCGACTCAAAGAACTGGCCGGCCTGCCTCTCAGCAGCAGATTTTTCACCAGCTCCTTGCTCAGCCTCTTCACTGTCCGGCGCACGCCCCTGCAATTTCAATTCCAAGTCCTTCATCTTCTTCCTCTCATCTGCCTCGGCTTGTTGAATCTTCAACCTGTCCTCATAATCCTTCTTCTGCTTCTTATATCCGAGCACCACAATCCGATAAAACAAGTAGAAAAACACAAGGCCAAGCCCTGTTGAGACAGTACTGTCATTGGCAAGCCTACGCCACATATCAGACTGTCTCTTTGATTGCACCATTGCTTCTCGCATTCGCTCCTCATACTTGATTCTTGACTGCATCTTCCTCCTCCGAGCTTCTTCCATCTTTTCGATCTTCTGAGCTCTCTCGACCTTCTCTTGCTGTCTTCTAGCTATCTCCATTTCCCTCTCTTTCGTCAACCTCAGCTCCTCCTTAATCTTCCTCAGCTCCTCCGGCTCCTTGTTCGTCTTCTTCCTCTTCTTCGGCATCAACTGAGCCACAAACGACGGCGTTTTCACCGACCCCAAAAAACCCAAATACGACCTCGGAAGCTCAGCTTTCTTCACCGGAGGCACATACGCGTTCACGCATAAAGACTCGATTTTTAATTCGTTCCACGACTCCCAAAACTTAGCATTCCCGACCAGCGACGGCAGCACCGTCCTGAACACTCTAGAATCTTCCAGAACCACCAGCACCGGCTCGGAAAACGACTGCAAATCAACTCCGGGAGGTCTGATTATATGCTTCAGCTTGCCCTCTCTCTTCAAGCTCAAAATCTCCGTGTAAGGAATCCGATCGGAGACGACGGGGAGGCCCTGAGACCAAACCCTCAGTTGCTCCGCGGTCAAAAGCTCTTGGGGTTTCTTCGCGCGCTTCTTCTTCTTCTTCGCCGGCGCGGCGAGAGCGTCGGAGTGGGAGAGAGAGACGGAGATGACGGTGAGGGTGACGGAGAGTTTGAGGAAATCGATATGGCTTTTGATGGGTTTTATCTCCTCGTCGTCGTCGTCGGGTGATTGGGGGGAATCGGATTGGGAGCGAATTGATGTGTTCGAGCGATGAAATTGCTGGGTTTTGCGGGGTTTGGGGTTTTGGGATAGAGGAGAAGCGAACATGGAAGAGCCAACGAGGAATCGAGATGACGCCATTGGAGCTGCGTTTGGTGTGGATTGATAATTTGAGAAAATGCTTGAAGTACGATACTACATTGTCGCAGAGGTTGAAGAAGAGACCGTCACATCGATTCTGTTTTTCTGTTCTTCACTCTTCATATAAATTGGCATTTCTGTAAATAGTAGTGAATTTGCAAAAGAAAGTGAGTGGCATTTTGGTAAATACTGTCAGGTTGAAAGTTGGTCATTTACAAGTTCATACAAACACGATTACGATACGACACGACATTAAACACATTAAAATATAAGTTGGACTAACTCGATAGACTCGATTAACACGACACAACCATAACACGTTTCACGTAATAAGATCAACTTGTTAGGCACAACACGCACCATCAAAACCCAAAACAATATAACGTCACAAATTCAACTTAACAATTAATTGATATACGGAAAATAAGTTTTAGAATCAACCCAAACACGATATTATTATTAAACATGTTAGATATTCTAATACTAATTCACAACACAATTATAATATTAGTGAGTTTAAATATGTTTATTTTGTATTTTGTCGCGCTGTGTCGAAACACAATTTGAGAGCTCTAGTTTCAATAAACAATTTATAAATGTTGAATTGAATTTGACATAATTTGATTGGTTAATAAATAAACAAGTTCCATTTTAGAGCTAAAACTTGCAAGGCAGCAAAACCAATTGCACTGAACTTAAACAGCTAAAAAGCAACTTTTTCCCAGATTTTTGGACATCAGGAACAAGAACTGAAACCTTAATGGACATTGTAATTACATTAGTACAAGCTACATAGGTTTCCACAAAGCTATAGGTCATCAAAATGATCAAACTCGCACATTCCCATTACAAAAACATGGAAACCAAACCAAGCCAAAAGCCAACCTGTTCTTTACAATACCCAAACTACATATAAGTTTCACAATCAAAACCATTTTGTTCATATTGATCAAGTCGAGTAGCTAAGTGATGCAAACATATTCTAATCTCTACTAAGTAATATATTCGTGTATGGAGGAAATGGAAACCTAGTACTTGGAGAGCCAAATTACGTTCTGAACAGCAGAAACAGCGAGCAAGAAGCAGCTGAAGAAAGTGAAGGCGATTGAGACAGCAACGCGCTCGCAGAAGAAATGCAATGGCTTGCAGAAGTTTGGAAGAGCTGTGTGTCGGACTCCAGTGCGATTCAGGTTGGTCACACCAGATGCAGCTGACCCCACGCTCATCATTGCATATGCAAATAGCTGCAAGTAAACGCCACAACAACAATCAAATACTGAAGGCGTGCAATAAAATGTTAGGAAGATGGCGAGCTTGTGAAGTTATAAATATGTATATATCAGCAGCTAAATCTTAACTAGCTAACATCCTCCTATGTTACAATGTCCATTTTCCATGTTCTGTTTTCTAATCTTTTGGTACCGTTTAGGTTGGAATGTTTGCTCAAGAATTAGAATAGGACTTATTGGTCATTTTCATTCCCTTTCTCACTCCAAACATTCTAATCCAAATGTTAGTTCTAATCTAAATTTTCTGTATATTTGAGATTATGACCATCTTACATAATAAATCTATCATTCTGCAGACAGTTCTACCAAAGGGGTGCAAGTTCAACGGATATATATGACTTTCATTTTTAAGTTTTGACTGCATTTTTACATAGAACATAACGGGCTGCTTATGAAACATTGAAACCAATTTTCATGGAAACCACTAGCAATAGAGCATGAACATAATATTGAAACTGTTTTACCTGATCTCCGGCAAAAACTAGCCACGCGTAGTTCCTTGAGGTGATCACGGGAGACTTCCTCAGCAGTCTTGACGCACTGATAAGCAGTTGCAGCAACGAGTGAGCAGCAACAGCTGCAGAAACTCCAACAAGATACCTATTTGGCACAAAGTTTAATATCACAATTCACTTTACAATATTCATGCTTCAAAGATATAGTAGCCGATCATTTGCAATTCTTTTGAATGTTTCCTCAAGCCATATAAATGAAGTTCAACAGATTTATCAAGTACTTCCCCAGTTCAGAAATCACTTTTGTTAGGTGAAATCTAATTTTAGGAGATGAAGAACCATAAACCATACAAAGTTCACTCACTACAACACAAGTTGCATTGAGTAAACTCCCATTGACATGAATACCAGGAAAACTTTTCAAAATAGTGCATGTACCAATTAAATTAAATTTTCGTGAAATGTGTTCCAAAAAAGAACCTACCTCTAAAATTTTGAACAGTAAACATAGAAAAAGTAAATCCACATCAGCCCGCTTTAGCTTCTGATCATGAATCAAATGTCTTTTTGAAACTGTTTTGAGAAGTTTTTTGATTAAATTGGAATAGAGTGAATAAGTTTGGAGTAACTAGAACAAAAATAGCACAGAAACTAGGATGGAACAAATGTGATATTTTAAAACTTTTTCCACACTTCTACTATGCAATGTTACAATTTAGTGTAGTAACTAATCATCCACAATTCTCGGTAAACATAAAGGTAATGCATACAACACACGTAAATGACCCTCCCCGACCCCCACAATAGTGTGAGCCCCGTCTGTTAGGCCGCCAACTAATCACCCACAATTATAGGTAAAGGCAAGGGTAACACTGCATATAACATACGTAAATAAACCTCTCCACACCCCACAACGGTGAGAGCCTCATTTGTAAGGCCACCGTTTTATTGGTTGAAATGGCAATATATCTTTTGTATCACCAACAAATGTCAAAGCCCACCAACACAATGTGTGGATCAACTAATAGAAAGTTGTTCCAACATAACCTAACACTCATGTTTGAGATTTAAGGAATGCAATTACATTAAAACTTGGTAGGAAGAGATTCGTCGTTCTTGTGGTCCTTCCCAACTCAAATGGTAACCAAAAAACCCACCAACATCTTAAACTATTCTATGAATTCTCAAAAGAAAACACATAGGTTGCATTTCTATGAACAACAACCACCTTATAAAAATATATATTGGTTCACGGGCTTGTTACTATTCATTCAAGTGCTATGAAACATGAAGCTAGTACAGGGCTCTTTACCAAATTTTGTTGTTACTCAGAATCACCAGACACAGGCTATTTTGGTCAACAAAAACTACAACAGAATATTCACAAAACCCTCACAAGTCACAAGTTGACAAAATGTTACAGACATGTCCCCACACCTTTGCCGACCCCACGCAATTCTAATGACCCAACTTCAAGGACATTTTAGTAAATTCCACCATAAACCCCAATTTCCCTCCGTTTGGCAGCTCAGAAAGGAAAGGAAAAGAAAAGAACAGAAAATTTTCATCTATGAACTCAACCGTCCTTAATCCTACTAACCGTTGCTCCCTTGCTACTGTGAAAATTGAAAATAGATCACCAACAATTTTCTCAGCAACCAAACAGAAAACAGCACCAAAATGAAAAGTCTGAATCAAAGAATAGAGTAAGTGAACAGCATCGATCACGAAATGGAAATAGCACCGTAGGTAGCATAATTTTAAGTATCTTCACTGGTTGAGAATTTTCTCGGCAACCAAACAGATAACAGCACCACTAAGAAGAAGAAAACCTCTGTACTTAAAAACAGAGCAAGTGTCGATCGCGAAATAGACGTAGGTACGAAGCATAATTTAATTCTCTGTTCTGCTTCAGAATTTTCTCAGCAACCAAACAGTACCAGAAAACATATTCAAATAAACAAGCACTCAAGTGAATCACAGAGATCACGAAATGGAAGTAGTACAGTACGTAGCATAGTGTAATTTTCTGTTCTGGCACAGAATTTTTTCAGCAACTAAACAGCACCAGAAAACAAATTCAAAAACTCAAGTGAACCACAGAGATCACGAGATGTAAGTAGCACCGTACGAAGCATAATCTAATTTTCTCTTCCAGTTCACAATTTTCTCATCAACCAAACAGAAACCAAACACTGAAGTGAATCGCAGATCGCTCACTAAATGGAAGTAGAACCATACGAAGAAGCATAACTTAATTTTCTTTTCCGGTTCACAATTTTCTCAGAAACCAAACAAAGCCAGTAAAAATCTAGAGATGAAGAAATGAGAGCTTACTCGAAGGACTGAGAGAAGGACCACTTGGAGTAGACAGGGAGGTGGAAGCCGTAGATGGAGACCGTACTGGATTGCTTGGCGGTGACCATGAACGAGAGCGCCGTCAGAGAAGTGGCCAAGCAGAGCACCCTCAGCACCACTTGAACGACGTCGTGTTTCCAGCGAACAACCCTCCCGTCCGGCCTCGCTGGCGGCACCAGAGGCCCGCTCATTGTCCCGTTCTCCGCCGCGGCCGCCACCTTCGCCTCCGGCACCTGCACCACCACCTCCGGTTGCTGCATTTTCCGGCTACTCATTATACTAATCTCTGTCTCTTTCTTCACAAAATTGCTTGTTTTTTGTTGGGTTGTTTGTGTGTGAGTGGAGGTAGTTTTTGGAAATGGAGGTAATGGGAGAAGGTGGTTTTGAAATGTGTATTGTTATGTTACTACCCTCCCTTAAAAATGACTTCTTTTTTACTATAAAAATTGGATGATAAGGGACAAGGTACCGTCTGTATTACGAATTTTGTAATGGATACTAGAATTAGGAATGAGAATCTCAATTTAGGGGTGTGCACTGGCGGGTGTTCGAAACTTTACATATTTGAGATTTGGAATCCATAAGTCGGTTGTTTGTTGGTTGGGTTGAATTAATGTATGTGACCCGTTGGTTGGAGCGGATAGAGCTAACCACTACTTTTTTTTAGCGGTTGGGGTACACCACAGAAGGTTGCTCTCCCCTTTTAACCCATAAATTTCATCACATGCCATCAGTAAAAAAATTCGATTCTGAGACTAAAAGAAATCCAAAACAGTTCAACTGCTTGACCCACTATAACTTGATTTTAAATCTAGTTGATATTTATGTATTAAAAGATAAACAAAAACGCCCAAAAAAAAGTATTATAGTATCATCCATAGAGATAAATATGTATTGCTAAAATCCATAACAGTAACACACTTATTTGAGTGTCTTCAACTAATACAAAGACTTTAGTATTATTTTTTGTATATTATAAAGTGTTTTTTCCTTTTTTCAAAAAAACAAAATACTAAAAATTTAGTATTAAAAATTCGGTAAAATGTTCATGCACTCTTTAAAATGTAATTTTGTTTAGACTCAGTTCAAATCTTGTACCTTAGCGTCAAAACCTTCAATCCATTTCAGATTTTGAAGCCGACACACTTCAAGTAATTAAGTGTCTACAGAGCGAATGGAAGGATAACAATGTTTTTAGTTTGTTTTATTATTAATATTATAGCTCTTTCAGCTCGTTTTGTTAACGTAAAGTTTGTCTTTATTTCTGCGAACAAAATAGTTTGTGCTTTAGTTAGATCTCTTATTCTATATCAGGCCTCGGGAGCTGGCTAAACTTGGAAGCTCCTATTGAGATTATTTCTTTGTTATCAAACTATCTGAATTCTCATAATGACGTTTACTAAATAGTTAAAAAAATATTAAATGATGGAGAAGAAACGTGGAGAAAGGGTAAGGAAGAGGGTGTCTCGAGAGCACAGTGTAGAGGAAGGAGACACTTGGCTTGGCTCTACATTGATCCGTGACCTCCCATGGAATTTATGCACAGTTTTGGCCATGATTCCCAGAAAAATGACTTCATCATTTTTGGGCTATACGTGCCTCTCCTACCTCCAATCCAAGGTTGTCAAAATCGAACCAATTGAATGCTTTAAAAATGTCGAGCAACGTCACTCATAATCAAAATTAACGATATGACCAATTGAAGTTTCCTCGAGAATAGGCTATCACGCAAACCCTCTAAAGAAGACGAACTTGGACTCAGTATTTGAGGTCATTTTGAAAGTCCATAAGAGCACAAGGACAATGCGTCCGGTCATCAAGAGGATTTTTGGAATATGAAACTCGACTTTTGATTAGTAGCACCGGCGATTTGGACCTAAACCTCTACTCCAAACTCTAGAAACTTTAGAATCTAGGTAGCAATTGATCTCCCGCATTTTTTGCAAGTTTGGGTGATATAAAATAAACCCGATTGATTAAATTCCAGGACGAGCCGGACTTTCCGTGAGGAAATTTTGAATCGGAACCAGCCCGCTCCCAAAAAGACAGGAGTAGATACCCTCCACTCTGGTGATCAGTTTGGTGACCCAATCATGGAACTGCAGAGGGTCGTGTCTCCTCTGAGTTACTTCACAAGTAACTCCAAAACCAGCAAAACAGGAACAAATAAAATACTAGTAAATGACCTAGCTAGGGTTTTCGAGTTTCGTAGCCTTCTTCGGGAAGGTAAAGGCCTGAACAAGACAACATGAGCATCGTCACCAATGTCTCTTGAAAACACAACACAAACACAGAAAATGCTGATTTTTTTTTCTGTTCTTTTTTAATAAATCTTGTGAATGCATGACAAACTCGAACTCAAGTCGAACTGTTTTACAACATCCAGAAGAAAGATTATATGGCATTTCTCACAACAAGGCACAAAAAAGATATAGCCGTCTCAAATCTCAATAGAGCAATTACAGATTTTACTCATAGCAACATGGCGGAATATGCTAATACAACCAGTTTATGTGGATAGGAGAGCTGACCTAAACGCCAAACATCAGATCCATGATCTTTGAAACAACCGATTTTGATGGGGACGCGATGGCACCTCCTGAGTGATGTGCATTGCTACTACCATTTTGAACGTAGTAGGGACGTGAAGCAGCTCTCATTTCATTGAGCTCCGAGGTTGGTCTTGATGCTGGAGGGGGTAACGGCATGAAACCCTGGTGGTTAAGTCTTTCGTTCAGAGTCTGGCGTTGCATTGGATCCACAGGCTTCACGCCGATTATTAGTACACCATTGATTTGCATCCCGTTCTTGCTGAGAGCTTTCTGGGCATCAGAACGATTCTACACCAGCCAGATAAACCCAAGGAATGGGATCATAAATCCACAATTATATGACATCGCAATAATGTAAGCACACAAATGACTGAAGAACCAAGACCTAACAGCTTACGTACGCGTAAAATTCCTCATTACAGACACCACATGCAACAGCTAAAACAGATCTTACTCCATTTCAGACCACTCCTTCATGTTCTTGGTACTATGAAGACATTTTCAATAGAAAAAATGTGGAATGTACAGATGCTTTACACATTGAACTCGCAAAACTAAGTGAGTGCTTCAAGTACAAATCTTATTAGGACATGATTGCTCTAAGCAGGACTGCAGATACAATATTATAGTCATTGAACAGATATCTACACTATCATGTCTATCAGTTTTGCTTTGATCTTTAGTTCCCACTGGCAGACCATATGAGTTACAGTAATAGTTAATGCTTATAGAAAAGGTGAAAGTTGTGTCCACTCCTAAGTCCTAAGTTAAAAGATTATATATCATTTGAAGGAATAAATAGGACGAAAATCTAATATTTATTGAAATCAAAAGCACAGAATTACAAACCTGATATAGAATGTGCATCCAGTTTGCTTCTCTTGGGCCAGGAACATGTTTCAAAATCACACCACATTTTTCAAACTCCCGTAAAACTAAATTGGTATCCCCTGGGGAAAATCTGTAAATAAAAATACAAGATAATGCTATGAGTCTTAGAATAAGTAAAGAGTTCTAAAAAATGTGCTTCCAAATGACAGTGCCTTAGTGTGAAACACTAATGAGGCACATTACTCACTAGAAACTCAATTCATCAAGTGCATATAAATAAATAAGAGCTAATAGAATTGGAAGCTTTATCCTCAGATCTCCAACTCCTATGTTATGCATGCAACTCTATTAATTTTCATTCTATTTTAAAAATGAATTATGATTAAGATTTACGATCAGGGTTCATGTGTCCCATCATAAGCAGTTAAGAACCAATTTTGCAAAGACGTGTTCCGAGATTTGGACAAGTATATTTAAATGCTATGGAACTTTGGCATGACAACGTATTCTAATTAAGTGCCCTCGTTGGGTTTGTACAATGAATGAACAAATAATATATAAATGTTAAACCTAGGGAGTAGGGACTAATCCTATCTTCATAGCATGAGTGATACCATACTCTAATTTTCTTTACAAATTTACTTTTTTCATTTACATGGAAACTGCCAGGTTAAAAAGAGATCCCTTACCCATTCATCTAAACCAGAAGAAATCTTAAGTACAAAAAAGACTTCCAAATGATTGCTCAAAACATCTCAAAATGGTTCATTGAAGTAAAGTAGCACGGACTAGATAGGATAAAGAACCAAATGACTAAAAGAGGACGGCAACCTCCAACTCTAATATTAGAATAAAGCCATCATGAAATCAATTTTTTTTATTATGATTATCCCTCCCACAAGAACTTTTAAACAATTTTTTTTCACAATCATTTTTCAAACAAAGACAGGTATCAAATTTCAAAAGTGTGCAAGAGATGTAAGAAGATGCTAATGAGAAGGTAAGTAAGAATAAAACATAGGCAAAATCACACAAAGCGGAAGGTTGAAAAAATACCCATAAACCGTAACCCATTCTTCCTCGTCGAGGTTCCCAGCTGGCATGCAATTTCTCTGTACCTCTGGCCTTGCAACTTCCCTTGGGGGTGGAAGTGTGATCAAAGCACCAGGTTCAACAACTCCCTCAACAGGAGAACTCTTTCCCTTGTCTTCTTGCTCACTGGTATTCCTTGAAGGTGACCACCAACTCATCCCTGCCGAACCCTGTTGACTAAGCTGAGCACTCTTAAGAGCATACGAAGTGCTTGCCTCAGATTTGCTTTTAGCTGGAGTGGAAAATTCATGACCAGGAGTTTGAACTGGGGTTCTCGGGTCTGATTTTATTTCTGGGGACATTGGGTAATCCGCAATTCCAGACTCTGGAGAGAAATCTGAGCGATCTTCCAGAGTGTACATGGGAGGGGGTGGAAGATCTGAACCCCCAAAATTCTCTCGCCGTAGAGCAGATACAGCAGCTGCCTGGCCTGGAGTTGAGAACTTCCCTCTCCGGGCAGAAACAGGAGATGCCAAATCTTGGAAAAACAATGATTGTCTTCCAGACTTGGGGGTTCTATGTACTGTGGTACTCATATTGTAATGAACTTGGAAGAGATGAAGAAAAAGCCTGAAAATCAAGAATAATTATCATAATAAATAACTGGCCGTGTGTTTGGTTGCTAATGAAATTGAAAATAAGAAAGACTAATCGAGAAAGCCATATGCCTGTGTCATTTGGAATGTGGTTCTTTTTGCGTATCCAAAATGAAACAATATAAAATATAGAATTTAAGCCAAGAATTTTTTTGCTTAGGCTAAGCTAGATAAATGTAAATATGACACCTCATTAACTTTGAATCAAACTCGCCCCAATGGATTGTAAGCGCGGAATCCGGGTCTTTTAATGATGTGTTTTAATTTGATTGAAGGCTCATTCTAATCCAGATTCTCTTTTGATTGAAGGCTCATTCTAATCCAGATTCTCTCTTGATTGAAGGCTCATTCTAATCCAGATTCTCTCTCTTGATTGAAGGCTCATTCTAATCCAGATTCTCTCTCTCTCTCTCTGAATCCCAAATTAAACAATATTAACCATCTCTCTCTCAATTCAAAAACTGGTGAAGCAACTGAGCCAAACCACCTATGACTCTATGAGTCTCAAATTCCCAGAAACATGAGCCAAACCACCTATGACTCTATGAGTCTCAAATTCCCAGAAACAAGTCATATCTGTTCAAAGAGGTAGAGACGTAAAGGAGTAAAACTAGCTCAAGAATATCATATTCCAATAAATGAGTCACTAGTTCACATCAGAATTCAAATTCATACACAAAAGCCTCCATAAACTAAACCTGAGCTTGAGTAATCACAATCGGACAAAGCTCAATTGAGTTAGGAATTTCAAACTACAACTAAACAAATCGTCCACAACCACGCCTTTTTTCCCAGAAATTCAAAACTCCAACCAAACCAAGCTAAAAAAAAAAACGAGTAGCAATTACCTCCCCATTTCCCACCATTTTCTCAGCAACCAAACTGAGATTAAACTAACAGCTAAATTTGAGCTAAATGAATCACAATATCACATCAGAATCCAAATGTGTACACAAATCCTCCATAAACTAGCGTCAGATGCAGAAACAAAAATAAATTACAATAAGCACACTCAGTTACCACAAACTGGCCGGGGAGCTGATTAATCAGAATCGCACTAACCTCAATTCAGCTAAAATTTTCAAACTACGACGAAACAAATCATCCACAATCACTCCTTGTTCCCGGAAATTCAAACTCGGACAAAACCCAGCTTTTAAAAAAAAAGTAAAAATTACCTCCCCATATCCCACCATTTTATCATCAACCAAACAGATATTAAACTAAAAGCTAAAAATTTCCGATTCGCATCTTACATCAAACAACATCTGAGCATGTGAAAGAGAAAAGGACGAAGAAAGAGAGGTACCTGACTGAGCTCCGCTGCTACGAAGAAATTGGGGTCGGAGATTCGAAACGGTAGCGTCCTGGGTTTGTGGAAATTTTGGATTTTCCCTCTCAAATTGATTGAGAGATCAAAGCAGAGCAGCTGGTGAACGGTACGGGAATTGAGCCCTAAAATAATACAGTAAACAATTACTTTGAAACCCTAAACCCTCAATGCAATTCGAATTTTGAAGATGGGATTGGAATTAAATGACGTAAATAGCCTCCCTTGCTTTCGAAGTTGGTCAGTTCTTGTAAGGTTATTTTTGTCATTGCGTTGAGAATTATTTTACCTAAAAAATTGGTACTTCTAATGTTTCTTACATTGTCAACAAATTTGAGTGTTAAATCAAACACTATATCAAAACTCTTGTTCAACTAGTAGAGAGTTGTTCTAAGGAACATGAAATATCGAGTTTAAAACACGTGTAATACAATTACATTAAAATTTGAGAGGATCAGAGAGAGTTGCTGCTATCGTGGTCTGTTATACCAGCTCTTTACGAATTTAATTACTGTTGCGTTAAAATCTAATAGGAACAAAATATTGGTCTTGTAATCCATCTTATCATATAGAACTATAGATAGTTCACACATACTCATTTGAATCTCTTATATTCTTGAACGCTACCTACTTAATTATTGGTGGGCATATGTTTGCCGCTTCTCAACTTACATTTGCATTTATCTTTTTCTTTTTAGGAGAATAACGCTATTATTATTCCGAAACAATCAAAATAGAAGTTACAACGAATAAACACCATAACTTCTAAAGAAACCAGGCAGAAACCTAGAAGTTCCACACAGGAAAACACCTACATCGCTGATTCCATCCCGACATGAGCGGTAAAACAAGAAACCCAAAAATACTAGACAAAAACATTCAAATCCTAACACGAGATCTAGAGTTGCTAGCATTTCCCGGAACTCCAGAGCTTCGGATCCTCACAAGGTACCAATCAAGCAGACATGGAAGGAGGCTCCTCCTTCTCCTCCGTCCTTCTCCCCTCCCGATCACCATCCTCCA
>JAYMTA010001164.1:0-21421 GCA_036897625.1 Pelargonium cotyledonis
TCAGACCTTGCGCAGAGATCAAGTTGATCTCAAGAATGTGCGTCTCCATCGATCTCAGAATCTCTCCCTCCCCTCTCTCTGTTTACGATCAAATTAAAGAAAGAGAACCAGAGAACGATGGGGCAACTTTCTATAGAAAATGGGGCGGAAGGGTGGAGCACCGTCGCCGGCGGGGAAAGAAGGTGGAAAAAGCAGCGACCATATGTTCAGTGTTCGCCGGCGATGGAGAAATGAAATGTGGAGCGGTTTCTTGGTGTAATTAAAAGGGAAGGAAATTGCGCTGTCAATTTACGGAAATGGCCTTAATCGTTACAGGGTCGGTTATGATGTGGGTATTTAGCTGCCACAACGTTACCGTTTCTATTTACTCCAGAATTTTGGTTTCATTTAATTTGCTAATATCTTGGTCATCAAATTTCATTATTTGGATTATATATTCCAATAATTAAATATATACTAGTTTATACACCCGTGCAATGCACATGTATTTTTAACGAATTTAATAATTAATAATTTTTAAAAAAATACGTTTAATTAATGAATAATTTTATATAATAAATCATAACAACTGCAATAATGATATATATTTAAACTTTTAAAATTAAACTTTATTATAGTTTCAATTTTTTATTAATTATGATTTACTTGCCTTATATTACATTTAAGCTGATTTTATAATTATGTAAAAATATGTGTCAAATCTAAAAATTTGATGACGTGACGCTCTAATACACATTATAAACCTGTTTATTTGGTTTAGCTTTTATACTTGTATAGATATACTTTCCCTCCGAATGTTAAATTATATATGCTGCAAAATAATACTTATCATCATTCATATATGATCATTAATTTGAAGAATTTTGTGTGTGGTTAAACTCACCTTTCATTGTCAAACTATATATAAATTTAAATTGATAATTCTATTTTTTTTTAAAATAAAACTTAATTGATTTTTCAGCTATTCATCTCAATATATAAAGTCTAAATTTTTTATTGTTTTCTCAAATATAACTGACATATCGTAAGTTCTACTTAGTGTCATATTTTACATATGCACCCAACTAACTGAGATAAATTCAAAGTTAAAAAACATTTCTTTTCCCATCAATGGTGATGAAATTGTACAATATATGAATCAATGATGATTTTAAATATAGTTGAAGGATCAATCATGATTTGCGAGTATAATTTTATTTAAGGTTATGTTACGAACAAGCGATCTTAAATTTTTGATTCTTATAGTATCCAATTTCATCGTCTTTAATAAAAAAATTCTTAAACATTTGTTTTATCAGAAATTTTGCAATCATCTTGAGCTCTATTTTTCTGAAATATCTTAATTTTATTAATTGAGCTCATATGCAAAATATTTATTTAAATAAAACTTAAATTATAAGTTAAATTTGAGAAAAAAAAAATATTTTGAGATTATCTCGTCAAGGCCGAATGGGAGGTTTCCAAGGTCTTGGATTTTGTGGTTGATGATATTAGAGCTTCGTTGGCTCAATTTTCTAGTGTTCGGGTTGTTTTCACAAGAAGGCAAGCAAGCAACCAATTGGTATTACATAAGACACAACTCATCTAACTTGCATGAAGGTGTTTAGGTAAATTGCATTTGTTGCATGACTCTTGAATTAATATGAATGAAGTTTTATTTTTTAAAGGTGCACTCACATATTTTTCTTTTTGGAGTAAAATTAGAAATGGTATATTTCATATTACTTGCTAGGAACTTAGTACAACTTTTCTTCATCACTCTTGAGCCTTGTTCAAGAACTCAAATACAGTGGACATCCAAATGAGCCTCTTTGTTTAGATAATTTTTTCAGCAAATTTTGTTTGTTCCAAATTTCAATTTCCCTTGCAAACTATGATTGTTTCACTAAGCCATGTTAGGTCATGCGGTTTAAACATTTTGTATTCTCCTGGGTTCGAACCTCTTTACTCATGATGGCATGTGGTGTGATTATGGGTTAAAAATAGATAATTACCTTATGTAGCCGACGACACGCTTTGGTTAAGGTTCAGCTGGTTATAAGTTTAGAAAAATCGGGTGGAGGTGTGTGTTCCCTAGTGTGTTGTACACTCTATCTTTCAAGTGGTTGTGCGCAGACAAGGTAGGTTTAGGGTCACGATTTCTTGACACCATCTCAGTGTGTTGCAAAGTACACGACAATGATCATGATGAATTCAATGAAAGTCTTAAACGATCGCGAATGACATTTTTAAGATATTCAAAGGTGGCGAACTATGGATATGGAGGCAAGAGCTGTGAAGAGCACCTCTAAGAATGCAAAAAGAACTTTAAACTTTTTTAACGAATGCACAAAACATTTTAAGATATTCAAAAATAGAGAATGTGGATCTAAAAGCAAAGAACACGTTGAAAATCATGGAAAATAACTTTGAAATCTTCAACAACGTGCACAACATTGTGAAGACATATTGCTTATCTTAGGCTTAGAATGTGTGTGTGGATCAATAGAAAATGTACGACAAATGCGTAAAATGCCTTGACATTAATTTCTAGATCTTTGAGATCTTTGATGAACGTGAAGAACAAATTTGAACATCTTCAACGAATGCAAAGACCGACTTGAAGACTTGAAGACCTGAAGAACACACACATCTATATTCTTCTTCTTCTTCTTCTTCTTCTGTTGTTGCTGCTTTCAACACGTTCCCGACAATAGAACCTATTGATGAGAAATTCTTGACATCGTCAAGGTAGAAATATATTGTTTCCGTTGGCCTACATCTTTTACAAATCTAAGTAATTAAACTACTACATAAGAAGAACACAAGTCAAGTGAAGATCTGTTGTTCACATGAATTCATCTCCAACGTGAGAATGAATGAATATGACTTAACAAAATATAATTCACAAGTATGTGAATGTGTGTGAGAAAGATTTGTTCTTCAACTACTAAGGGGTATTTCAATGTGTAGCTATCTGATTCTGATTGATGGATAGAAGGTTAGAAACTACACACGTTGAGTCAAATATATATGATCCAGATGATTTTGAACTGAATGCTAAACTAAATATGAACTAGGTTTTGAACTAGATCGTTTGATGGACCGTAGACCGGATCTTGTTGGTTGCGGGGGAATTACATCTATGTATCAGTTTGGGCTGAACTGAGCCAATCGGAAAGGTTGGGCTTGCATTGAGCTAATTATATACCAAATGAACCACCCAAAATGCACCTAATATTTTTATGTATCATGAAGGGGTTATGGTTAGTGCTCTAGTGTTGATTCTTCCAGACTCCAATTGCCTTTTGTTTTGGAAACTGGTGCTAGTAACCATGGGGTTGGTGTTGTGTTGATACACAATATTTAGTTTTTTTTTTTTATATTTAAATTAATCATTAATGCCATGTCAGAAAATCATATGCCACGTCAGAGAGAAACCTCAATCCTTGTAGCATGACATCTAAAGTCGTAGCCTATTCCATCATCTTGCTTGGGAGACATAACAAAATTCAGTTCAAGGAGACAAATTGCCTAGAAACTAGGTACCATGGTAGGATCATAAATTGAGCATGAACTTTGTGTCTTTAAGTAAATTAAATTTTCAAGAATCTAGCTCAATCATACATATATATAAGGTATTGAAGATTTGATGCGCAAATAATGAGAGAACAATGTTACGTGTAGAATAGTGGAAGTAAATATCAATATAAGCACATATTTGTTTATTATTGTTGTGATTCCGAAGAGATGATTAGACTAGTTATTCTTGTTTTGTTATCCATTGTTGTCCCTTTGGGGTCACAACTAAAATTGGCCGTGTTGGCAAAACCGATAGATAAACCCATAGTACCGTGTCACTTTGTTTTCGGGGATTCCTTGGCTGACAATGGAAACAACAACGATCAAATTGCCGGATTCAAAGCTGATTTTTATCCCTACGGTATGGACTATCCCAAAGGCTCCACGGGAAGGTTTTCCAACGGACGTACTACTATCGATTTTATTGGTGCGTATACTTTTTTTTATACGTAACTACTCTCTCGACATATATTTATTGATACGTCTCTGATTATAATATCCCTCAACTGAATATTTCAAATTTTTTTTTTACAGAAGAGCATCTTGGCTTTCAAGAATCTAGTCCACCCTATTTATATTCGTTACATGCCAATATACTTAGAGGAGTGAATTATGCGTCGGGTGGATCTGGACTTCGCGATGATACTGGATTTCCCGTAATTAAATATGAGTTTATAACGCAGAAAAATTATTATTATTATTATTATTTTCTTTTTGTATTGTATATATGAAGTGTTTAAGTTTGTGCGTGTATTAGGGTATTCGGAAAAGCTTTAACGAGCAGATCGATCATCACCGGACAATAGTCAAACACTTTCATAGCATATTAGGAGATGAAGTTGCATTGGACCTACTAGGCAAGTGCATATATTCAATTACGAGTGGCAGCAACGATTTCATCGCAAACTATTTCCTACCGATGTCCCAAACAAGTCTTAGGTTCACAATCGAACAATACGCCACTGTTCTCATCAAACAATACTCTCATTATTTAAAGGTAAGTGCGTACGTAGCATCATGCATGTTATTCTTTGTAGAGATAATTACAAATAACTACTCTGTATTTGACATGCATATGTGTTTGTTGGTACGTAGTTCTTGTACAGGGAAGGAGCTCGAAAGATCGCGTTGTTCGGGCTAACACAGCTAGGGTGCACCCCGTTTGAAATAATAGCGCATACCGGTATAAATGGCACGGGTTGCGTGACGGAGATCAACAATGCTGCCGTGATATTCAATAACAAGCTGGTGGAAGCTGTTGATGAGCTGAACGGAGATCTAGTGGATGCTAAGATCACATTTATAAATGCGTCTTCGGAGTTGATTAAGCTATTAGGTCCGATTGTGACAACTGCTACATGTTGTGAAGTAGAAGATGGTGCATTGGGTTGTATTCCATCAGGACCAACATGCACAAATAGGGACAAAGCTGTGTTTTTTGATGCTTTCCATCCCACAGAAGGGTCGAGCGTGGTGTTTGCGCGAATCGCTTTCAATGCTCGAGGTCCCGAGGATGCGTATCCCTACGATATTAGCCAACTAGCTTATCTGTGATCGATCGATACATGCATTTTAGTGTAATGATCTAATTATATATATATGTAATGTGGATTAATAATAATTAAGCCAGAAATATGATCACGACTGAGCATCCGAATTGCCAGCTCTAGATTTGATGGACAAAAAGTTAAAGATGACAATGGAAACATATAACAATACTTTTGTTTAGAATGAGACTTGTATAGGTTCAAAAGATCCTTAAACAAAGTAGGATAACAGAACAAGTTCAAGTAGAGAAAAACATTACATTATATTACCATGATTGTAATTTGCAGATCAGACTTGTGAGGAGAGGCCTACAGTTGAAAATTCTAGGAGTTAAGTTAAGCACACAATAATCAATCTGAAAACATATATATCATCACATGAAAGAGATCTAATCTGTAATTACTAACTAATAACATGTAAGATCACATTACTGAGCTGATATTGTATAGCTTTAGTTAACATTGGAATAACAATTTTAAGCTTCTTAATATCATGAACATGGTTTATAAACAATTAAACACACACTTACCTGAATCATTCTTGTTCACTCCACCATCTCTCTTTTAATTGCGAAACTTTGATGCAAGGGCAAGAGCAATCCTATCCGTCATGCGGTCAAGGGAACGGATATAAGCATGCCCCCACATGATCCTACTCAGAAATATCCCACATGATACACAAAATCCTATCACAAACCCAAATCCAATGCCTGCATCCAACAATATAATGTCAGAGCCATCTTTGCCTTTCTTGTCCTGCTTCACACCATCAGGAGTTGGTGCATCATCTCCGGGGCACTTACTTTGAAGAGGAACTCCGCATAAGGACGGATTACCCTCGTAGATGGAAGACTCGTTCAGAGTTTGGAGCTGATATCCAGAAGGGATTCTTCCCACCAAGTTGTTGAAAGATAAGTTCAAGTGGGACAAGAATGTCAATGAAGACAAGCTTTGACGAATAGGCCCCCACAGATTGTTGTGTGACAAATCAAATGTTTCCAGCAATCTCAACTTTCCAATCTCCCCAGGGATCCTCCCGTCTAGCTGGTTTCTTGATATGTTCAAGATAGATAAACCAGAAAGGCTTACAATCTCCTCAGGGATTCCTCCTGTTAGATAGTTTTCCGAAAGGTCGATGCTATTAACAAGCACAATAGTGTTGCTATATTCTAGATTTGTCCCTTTGGCCACCACCACCATGTGCAGTTCCCCATTTGCATTTTCAGAAGTGTTGAAGCTGCTATTGCCATAAACCAAGGCACTTAAATTACCAAGGCAACTGGGAATAACCCCAGAAAGCATGTTCTGAGAAAGATCTAGTAAGTGTAGATTGTGCAGTCTGCATAATTGCCTAATTGGTGTGGGATATCTCCACCAAGCAAGTTTTCCCGAAGTCTTAGGATGTGAATATCCAATACTTGCTCTCCTATCCATAACGGCATGTTTCCTGATAATCTATTTTCTCCAAGATCAACAGTCTTCAAATCTGTACATTTGTGCAAGGAAGAAGGAATTTGTCCATCAAGATTGTTGTCACTCAATGCCAATATAATGAGGCCATGCAAGGACCCCAGAGAAGCGGGGATGCTACCAGATAGACTATAGCTTGATATGTCTATAATTGTCAATGACTGCAAATTACTCCAACAGTCAGGAAGCTCTCCGGAAAACTGATTTTTCCTAGGGGAAAGAACTTCCAAGTCCATTAACTTGCATATAGACAATGGAATTGTGCCATTAAAATTATTCTCAGAAAGCTGCAATTCTTTCAACACTGGCATCAAATCACCAATATCTTGGGGGATAGGACCTGGAAAAGAATTGCTGTCAAGTTGTAAGGTTGCATTGGTGGACCAAAGTGGAAAAGAGCCCTCGATGAGATTATGACGCAAGTCAATAGTGTACAACCTTTCATTTGGAAGTTCCAACTGGTGTGGCAGTTTCCCCTTGATTTGATTGTAAGATAGATACAAATATTCGAGTTGAAAAGCTAACATAGAAAACCATTCTTCAGGTATGGTGTCTGATATTCCAGCATTCGTTATGGTGACAGAGGTAAGTGAGCTCTGAACTTGAAGCCATACAGGAAACAAGGGACCTACTAGACAATTTTTCAGAGACAAAGTTTTGAGCCTAAAAGAGGGAACCCATTCATAGGGCACCTTGAAACCCAGGGGTCTAAATTTGGACACTTGAGTGGTAGTAGCAAGAGCAAGGTTCTCCATTTTGGTGAGATTCATTAGATGGGATTCTGTTATGACACCTTCCCATGAATTTGCTTCCAAAGGCGTATCACTATTCATATCATCCAAGTAATTTGCCGACAGATGGGCAGAGGAATAGACCCATTCATCTGGTTGTCAAAGAGCTGCAGTTCTTTCAAGAACGACAAGTTCCCAATTGATGCAGGAATCGAACCCCAAAACAAATTTACAGAAAGATCAAGAAACTGTAAGTTGTCAAGCAATCCTAAGGACTCAGGTAATTCTCCTACAAGTTCATTGTGGCTTAGTTGCAGTGACAATAGGCTATTGTTGGGGCAAAGTGAGAAATCACTCAAGAATTCCTTAATCCCACCACTAAATTTGTTTCTTGAGAGTCCGCAATGGCTTACCCTCGGTAAATGACCGTCAAGGTAATTGTTTCCAGAAAAATCAAGGTATTCAAGATTAACCAAGTTGGTAAACTGGGGAGGGATGGGTCCCCTGAAAGAATTGTGGCTGAGATCAAGTTTGGTTAGGCTTGTGAGATTAAACAACCAAAGAGGCAACGAAGAATTGAGATCGTTGAAAGACATATCAAGAACCAGAATTGAAGTGAAATTAAGCCATGAATGAGACCCGTGCGGAAGGATCTCACCTTGGAGATAGCATGAGGGTAAATGCAACTCCAGTAGAGATGGAAGCATGCTCACCACTTGCACCCAATCTTTTCCAACAGAAGTGAGATCCACATATGCCAAATTAAGGTACTTTAAAGAAGAGAGACCTGAAATCCATGGAGCTTCTCTACTTGTAATATATTTAAAGACAAGTCTAGATACTGCAATTAAGATAAGTTTACAAGAGAAGGTGGGATGATCCCAGAAAATGAGGAATAAGAGAGATCAAGATACCTCAAATTCTTAAGCTCACCAAAGAAGTGTGGTATACTGGGATTCATTTCAAAGTTATTGAAGCTTAGGTCTAAATACTTGAGATACTTCAAATGAAGAAGAGAAGAACTTATCTGACCACCCAAATTAGATCTTTCATAGGCAATCATCTCAACTTTGCTGATAGTGATATCCGAGTCGTTGAACTGAAAATAGTTGTGCAGGTTGAGCTTGATAACATGTCCTGATTTGCTGTCACAGTGAACCCCAGTCCAGTTGCAGCAATCAAGTTGTTCATACTCATCCCAAGAAGAAAGCCTACCAGAAGGATCTGTAAAACCTGCTCTCATGGCAACTAGTGCTTTTCGCTCCATCTCCCAACACTTCACATCAACATGACAACCAAAATGTTTGACCTGAGAAACCATAAACAATAACATGAGCAGAAGCAAGCCAAAAGTGGAACGGCAAACGTTACTGCAACACCTCATGATCACACTATCTTGTTAATGCCTCACAATTAATTACATACATATATAGATTAAATAAACATCATTCACTGGGTGGATATGCTAGCATGGACTTGGATTAAGCAGTCGTTGCCAAGCAATGTAGGGAGTCACACGGCATTGACTTGACTTTGTTAACAAACTAATTAAGTCAATGCCACTGTTAACAGTGAAACCTTGAAAAACTTGTACACATTATAGCTCCATTCCTCTGGCCTCCAATTAGTACAGAAAATGATGATGATGCATGCACCAACAAGAGTCAGTCCTAGCCAGACACCATTTGATGGGGTCACAGAGCACCTTAACAAACTATCTTATGACTCAACTAACAATTCATTCCTCAGTTGGGGATACCCCCAACTATGTAACCAAATTTAACGTTTTGTACTTTGACATGCACAGTTCTTGTAGGAGTGAGCTAGAAAGAGAAATGAGATTATAAACCCAATTTTTAATAACTCCAGGAAGCAATATTCAGTAATTTCAACATTGATTGATTCCCAAGCTGCTTATTATCATTATAAATATCATGCATATTACATGTACAATCACTCAACCCAAAACAAATGAACAAAAAAAACAAAAAAAGACAACTTTCAAAGAGAGAGATGCCAAATATTACAGTTTATGATGTCTCCATACCACAGTACTTCAATTCATGGATTGGCTAAAGCGGGAAGATCCAGATGGAAGTCGTCTTTGCCTTGGGTGAGTTTTTAGTTTCTTCTTCCTCTTTGATAACTTCTTCTCCAGTTCTTTTACTCTTCCGGTCAAGTTGGATATCACTGTCAACTGCTCCTTCCCTGTCTCCATTAACTTGGCCATCACCTCTCTCATTTTCTCATTCTCTTCAAATAGCCTTCTGTCCACATCCATGTAAATCTGCTGTGCCTCTCCTTTTTCCTTTTGTTGCTCTGTAGATTTTGCTTCCACCAAGAGGGTATTGTCAGTCCTATGAGGCTGGTCATTCTCACATTCTATTTCAATTTGCTCAACCAGAGCCTCTTGCTCGACATCTTCACTTTCATTACCCTGCTTCTCAGTCTCTGTGCCTGGCTCTTGAATTTCACTTCTCATTTGACCCTCTTCTTCCTTCTCGCAAGAGACTGCTGCTGCCTGGTTCATGTCATACTTGGTATCAGTAAATGGACCTCTCAGTTCTCCTGGTTCCATTTCTTGCTTTTCATCTGCTTCTTCTTCTCCTTCATGTGCTTCTCCTTCTTTCTCTAGCTGTGACAATACTGAGGCAGTAGTACCCTCAGATGGAGATTCTGTTTCTTGCTGCTTAACCATGTCTACAACCTCTACTCGTGGATCCTCAATTTGATCTGCAGCATCTCCTATGACTTCATTGTCATCATAAGTTCCACCCTTTAGTCCTTCGCACAGTTCAGTGACATCCACTATTTCCAGTGCCTGCTGCTCTTTTAGGTTCCTTGGAGCCTCATCCTTTGTTTGAGATGCATCTGTAGATATATCATATTGACTCTTATCACCACTTTGGCTTTCAAATTCAGGCACCTGGACATCCATTTCAACTGCCCCTAAAAGAGCTTGTTGGCAGCTGTCAAGTTCAGGCACTTCAGGAACCACGTCGGCTGCCTCTACAGGCAATTCTGCTAGACGACTTGCATCTTTATAGCAATCTGAAACTGCCGGTTCAAGTTCAAGCACTTTAGGATCCACTTCGGCTGCCTCTACAGGCAATTCTGCTAGAAGACTTGCACCTTTATAGCAATCTGAAACTGCCTGTTCAAGTACGGGCGCTTCAGGATCCACTTTGGCTGCCTCTACAGGCAATTCTGCTAGCAGACTTGCATCTTTATTGCAATCTGAAACTGCTACCAGATCAGCAGGTGAAATGCTATCCACTCCAACATGTAAGAACTCGTCCTCCTCAGCGTGTTCTCCCATCTCGGAGCCAAAAGCTTCCTTTGCACTTACTTCTTGCAATGATACCTTCAACTCCTCTACGCCCACTCCAATCGTATCATCACAACTCAAGTTCTCTGTCACACTTTCCACGATATCCTCCTCAGAGTTGGTCCTCTTCTCTGCAATTGATGGAAGCTGGACAGTCTGCTCTTGGTCATTTCTTGCACAGTTGCCACTTTCAATTTGTGTCACTGAAGTGACAGTGAGATCTTCACTTCCAGCTTCCCCCTCTGGTTCTACAATAGATGTCAACTCATTTTCTGATCCCATAGATACCTCTTTGTCAACAGTGCTTCGGGAGTCGGGTGAATCCACCACAGCAACAGAACTGTTGCAACTTGATTCATCCAACTGGCTACTATGGCATGAGCTTTCACGAAGTCCTTGTTCCGCCTCCTTAGTATGCACTTCATTGATGCCTACATCAGTTACAGCATCAACACGGCGTACAGGATTAAGACTTGACGCCTCTTCAGTACATTCTTTGGATTTATTGGCCATTAGTGAGTCAAGCTTCTCCTGCAGGGTTACAAGCTCTCTTGCCAGAGATTTTCTTATTTCCCTAAGACTTGGATGCAATCCCTGAGCATAATAACAAGTATCAAATAAGTAAACTAATTGTGAAATACATGGAAATTTTGATGTTTTAAATCTCCTATAGTGAGATAATGAAACTAGCTAATAGTCAATCTCAATGGCACAAAAATAGAAAGATCAGAAGAATACAAGTGTGCAGCTTTAAAGCCAGACCTGTAGTCACTAATGAAGACTAGGTAACATTAAATACTCCAAATGATAGAACAACTAAGTTGGAACAGTTGGGATCTGTATTTGAACACATACCTGAATGGAGTCCAATTTCAAAAGCAGTCTCATAATCATTTCTCCAACACATGTCCTTTGCTTATTGTCTTTCAGCAAATCTTCAGAAGACTCCAGAGCTTCAATACGATTTCTAACATCAAGGAGCTGCACACGGACTTCAGCTATTTGTTTAAGTTTCTTTAACGGGTCCCATCTTCTCACCTCAAAACCACGGTATGCAGATTGAATGAGTACAGCTGCTTCTACATCAGTCAAGCTTCTCTTGCTTCCTTGATATTCATCCTCAGCTGATTTTGAAGGATCCATTTGTTTCGCTCCCTGAACTGCCTCCTGAGCTGACATGTTCATCTTACTTGTTGATCCTTCATCATTACTTACACTTTCATTTCTACTTTCAACTGCTTCGTCGGATGTTGTGCTCTGTGACATCTCTTTGTTGGACTCATCATGCAAGTTGACAGGATGCTCAGAGCGAACATCAGCTTTCAAGTCACCGTCCTTATTCTCAACAGGTTGCCTCTCCATCATCTGAATGTCCTTGTTCTCATCAACAGGTTGCCTCTCCATCACCTGAATAGTTCTTGCGCCCTTTCTATTTGGATCCATCTCCTTGTTCTGGATTGATTCACAAACTTGGGAATCCTTTACAAGATTCTCAGAGTCCATTGCTGCCTCTGCCCGTCTTTTCTGACCAGGTGGACTAGGAGACCTTGAACTACCTTTACCATTTTTCTTCTTCGGCAAGGGATCAACTCTTAGACAAACAGGAGGTAACTTTGTTGTCTTAGAAGGAGATGAGGGTTGTTTTTTGCCATTGCTTTCTGAGGCTTTGCTCACTCCGTTTTCTGTTTGCTTCAGAGATACACCGACACCTTCTTTTTTGGCATCTTCCGAATTTTTCTCTTCATGGTGTCCTATTTGCATCACGGGAATGCTTTTCAGACTGGTTCTGTTCTCCACCATCTTTCCCCCTGTGTCGTCTTGAGTTCCTTTAGGCTCATCTCTTCCCTCAAAGCCATCTGTGTGCTTCATTGGTAACACCTTGAAAATTTGAGATGGCTTCACAGCAGGTTCTGAATTAGGTATTTCACTGATCTCCCTGCTATCTTCCCTTGTCTTGTGATCATTCTTTATTTCTTTTTTACCATCATAAGGCATCCAGATAACAGGAAATGGGAATTTCCTCTTGGTGTCCTCATCTTGTTCATTCTGTGGGCTTCCCTTACCCTCACCCTGCTTTAAATATCCAAGGTCCTTTATGTCGAGCGGAAACCAACCATTTGGCCCTTGCTGAAGAAATTCTGATATTTCAGGAGACTTCGCCTGAGAAGCAACTTTTTCCTGCCCGGCCAACTCCTTTTTCTTCATCATTTCTGGTGGAACCCACACAACTGGATAGGGATGTTTTCCCAACTGAACAGGAATCAAAGAGTTGTTGTCCATCTTTCCAACATCAGGCTCCATTTCTTGAACCTTCACACTTTTATCTTCTTTCTGGTTACATGCGTGATTAGGGCACCCACAGCAGTGATTGTTTCTAAGAACATTCTTGTCGTACTCGTACCTAGGCATCTCCACTGAATAATGAGAAGGAGGAATGTACTGAACAGGGTAGAATTGAGGAAATGTGAAGTGGTTGTAGTGATATCGTTGTCCTGGAACAAGATGAGGACAAGGAGGTGTAGGAGTGTAATAACCACCAGGAAAACTGTTGTGGCTGCAGCAGGTATGACATGGAATTGGATAGCCATAGTTGCTGCCATGAGGCCAAGGCGTGCACATGGCAGTATTCAATCCCATTTGAGGTGGAACAGTATTGAATCCCATTTGAGGTGGAACAGTCTCCGAAGGTGGGGCTGGAGCAAGATATTGCACAAAAGGCACTTGGTTGCTTTGGTGGGGATAGGAGTTCATTTGTCCGTAAACAGGCAGCATTCACCAAGACAGTTGTCGATCCTTCAATTAAAACAGTTCTTGTTCCTTCAAGTGGCTGGCAATACCAGCAGCTTTCTGAGCTGGGTAAGATTGTCTGTAATCTAGTGAAAAATGAAATTGCCAGTCAGCAAAGCAAACTACTGTGTAAGTGGTATAGAAAGAAGACACAACTAAATAGCACCAAGACTTGTTTGCATATGTAAAATGCATGACTATTCATTCTCAAAATAGACAATCCTCAAGCAAATTCATAATGGAAATAACAGGACACAAGTTGTTGCCATAGCCTCAAGCAAAATATATTTCCCAGAACAGAAAAATAAACACTTCATGTGCAAAGCTATCACAAACCATATCTATTATCTGACTATCAGAGCAAATCAATTCCCAATTCCCCAATAACTCAAATTGCTACTTTGTACAATTGAAACAGGTCAAACCTATAGACAAAGAAGTTGCTAGCCTCACATTTGTGTATAATTTTTTCCTCCCAAGGTGTTAAGCCTTCTAAAAAGAGAGAAGATTTCTAATTTTCTGTTATGATTTAACAACAACTAATTCTGTAAAACACGCAAAGTGGGAAAATTCAAGAAGTTTTGAGGTCAGGCTGTAAACAAAGTTGATCAACTAGAGAAACAACACTTCCTATGTTGGCAGAGCCATTCACCTATGCCCAACTGGTTAACAAATTTGCAGACTATAGCATAACAGAATTTCTTGCAGGAAAATCATTATCCTCTTCCATTTCCAACCAGTTGGAGGAGAACTGGTAAGGCTAATAAGAAAAGCACTGAGCTTGTCTTACATTTTCAATTGCTCCTAAGCTCAGTAGAACATACAAGATCAAAATGAATCCTAAGATAATCCCCTTTTCAAAGCAATTCAAAATAACACGCTAACATCACCCAAAATTCTATTTTTATCTTTAACTATTTGTCACAAATTGAAATACATATCCTTGTAGCTTCTTTCAACTTCTCCTATGAGCTTAGTTCCAAATGTCAGATTGAAACACAAATCTAAACTCCTACATTCTTATATTCAATTAGCAACCATACTCAAATTCCAAGATCAAAATTTACAAAATCAAAATCCCTAACAGCATGATTTCAGTTTTCACCACAAACCCAGAATTGAAAATTCTAAATTGTTTTCACAAACATACGGTTGCGACCCACATCATACTCTTAAGTTTAAAATTCACATCCTCAATCAATTCTCAGTAGCTTAACCTTTCCAGCCAACCAAACTCTAAACAATGCCCGTTAAAATTAAATAAACTGGAGAAATGAGAAATTAGAGGAACTTACAGTATGAATCCTTGAAATCAGTAAATCCACCGAAACGGTTCCACAAATCCAAATGACTCAGATAATCGGCTCAAATCGGTCCACCAACCCGGAAACGGAAATAGGATTTTTGCTGTGTCTGTGCTCTAGAGATCGTAGCAGCTGAATCTGATTTATTCGTGAGAAGGATTTGAGATATGGCTGTTTATATATGCGGAGATGATACTATTAGTAGGAGAGATTGATCTGTCCATACCACAAATATCAGTAACTCCTTTCATGTTCCACATCTTTCCCGCGCCTTCTCTCAAACCATGGTGAACTGTCTGGATCTTTCTTCTTTACACGTCACCCTCTCTCTCTTTGACACGTGTCCCTGCTGAATGCTTAGGTGTCATATAGTTGAGATGAGGCTGGATCCTATGGAAATGATGCTTTTCACTGCTTTTCTCCAACCGGATACCTATCCACTTATTTCTTTTTCTTTTTTTCTTATTTATAGTTCCTACTTCATATGCGTACAAGTATACATACCATTGACACTTAACAAAGATTTGGCTTATTAAAACTATTTATTTGGGTATACACGAGAAATGTGAACTTTAAAGATATGTTATAAGATGATGAATATAAATATATGCGACACACATTCAAAATTAAATGAGTACGCAACAATGTTTTAATATCACATTAGTAAATTTTCTCTCTTTTTTTTTATGGAAATTCTAATTGTCTTTTCTAGTTCTTCGTCCACATATTTTTTTTAAATCACCGCCAGTCATTTTTGATCGGCGGTGGTTTAATTTTTTCTTATTGAATAAACTCATATCGTTCTAAGAAAAAAACAAGTTTTCTCATCAAGACAGCGAGCTTTGGATTTCTTATCATGAGAGCAAGTTTGGAGTTTCTAGTGTGGATTTCTTGTCATGATGACTAGTTTGAGTTTTTTAGTTGATTTGTGCGGAGTGTTATGCGGCAGTAGTTGTCTCCAATAAGGTGGAGGCGATTGTTAAAGTTACAGTGGATTTCGAGTCAGAGTGGCTCACTTGATTCAGACCGAAGGGGAGGCTTTCGGTGCCAGCGCCTTTGGTTTGTCTTCCAAAGATATCTGACTCATCTTAGGTAGTAATTTTTATTTTATTTTTTTGTTAGTGAGTCTGTCATTTTGTGACTCGAGCGTTTGCTCAATTTGCAATTTTTATGTTAAACTATGATAGTTGGATTGACATTCGGGTCCCATTAGTGATTGTAAACCTCATGGAGAATGATTTGATATAGTAAAATTATTTTAGTTTTTAGCTAAAAAAAAAAAAAGAGAGTACACAACAAATGTGGTATCATTTTTGTATTCTTTAGCTAAGAAAAAATTATCAAATCAACATATGTATTCTAAAATAAATATTAAAAATATATATCACTTGAGATTAATTGAACGGTACATTTATATGTGAGATCAATTTAACACAAAATAATATCAATAATTTGAGTATCGAACGGAAACAAAAATAAATTATGTACCAATTTGAAGCAATACTAAATTGAAACAATCCTTAATTGAGGAAGGCGGTGGAAGAAAAACAAATGAAAAGAAGGAAAGAAATCCAGTAGCGAAGTGAAAGAACAAGGTTGCAGAAAAACAGAGGGATGGTTTGGATTATTATGGTAATGAGATCTCCTCACCAGAAACAACTGCTCTGCTCTAGTGGCTCTGCTCTCTAGTCTCTTCTCACCAACTCCTTTTGTATTATAAATACCCAATAATACACACTACTCATTCTACACTCACAAACATTTCACTTGATCATCATCATAATCATCAGAAAACAAAGAAGCTATGTTCAACACAGCTGGTCAGGTCATCAAATGCAAAGGTCTCTTCCTAATTTCATATTCATTGAAATATTGTTGTGGTTTTGGTTCTGCTCATTTTGGTTTCTGTTTGCATGAAACATTTGTAATATATATCTTGGAATAAATTTTACTTGCAAATTGTAGATGATTTTCATTACTGTGTGAGTGTTGTGAACCCATTGATCTCTTATGGCATTTGTTGATTAACCATTTAAGAAAAATCAATAAATGTTGAACATTCTGTTGTTGACAAATTAAATAAGAAATACTGTATAAAATATTTGTGGATTGTGGGATTGTAGCTGCGGTGGCTTTGGAGGCCGGAAAGCCACTGGTGATTGAAGAAGTGGAGGTGGCGCCACCTCAGGCCAACGAAGTCCGGTTGAAGATCCTTGTCACCTCTCTCTGCCATACTGATGTTTACTTCTGGGAAGCCAAGGTATTTTTATATACCATCAACCAAACCATTATATTGTTATGACCCTAATTTCATTGATTCGCCAACAATTAGGCACTATTGAACATCGATCCTAACTGTTATTTCAATTTCAGGGGCAGACACCTGTGTTTCCTCGCATTCTTGGTCATGAAGCTGGAGGGTATGTATCGTATCCTCTTGTTGACAACATCATCTGTAAATAACATTTCTGAGTACAGTGGTTTCTTTTTTTTAAATTTGGGACCCTTATTTGATGAACATATATACATTTGTTGTGTGTGTTCAGAATTGTGGAGAGCGTAGGGGAGGGTGTGACTGCTCTCAAACCGGGAGACCAAGTGCTGCCAGTGTTCACCGGGGAATGCGGAGATTGCGCCCACTGCAAATCGGAAGAGAGCAACATGTGTGATCTCCTCAGGATCAATACTGATAGGGTTGTGATGCTTAGTGATGGTAAATCACGGTTCTCCATTAACGGGAAGCCCATCTACCACTTTGTTGGTACCTCCACCTTCAGCGAATACACTGTTTGTCATGTTGGCCGTGTTGCCAAGATCAATCCTGCTGCTCCACTTGACAAAGTCTGTGTTCTTAGCTGCGGAATATCTACAGGTATATCACTTCCCGTACCATAGAATATTTATATGAATTAATATACTTGGTCGTGTTGATTGATTTTGTTTGGCGCTTCCAGGTTATGGTGCTACTATGAATGTTGCCAAACCCAAAAAGGGTTCTTCAATTGCCATTTTTGGGTTGGGAGCTGTTGGCCTTGCTGTGAGTATTGCTTCATTAACTTGTTTCATTTCTAATTAACATGGGGACAAAACTACAATGTTATCTTGTTTCATAGGCTGCTGAAGGGGCAAGGGTTTCTGGTTGTTCAAGGATCATTGGAGTTGACTTAAACCCAGCCAGATTTGAGCAAGGTTGAGTAGTAGTCTTTAAGATTAGTTCATTTCATTCGAAGATTTGTGGTTTGTTTATTTGCTGAATGTTCATTTTTTGTTCATGAAAACAGCCAAGAACTTTGGTGTCACTGATTTTGTGAATCCAAAAGACCATGATAAACCTGTTCAAGAGGTTTGTTTCATAATTAACATGATCTCAATCACATTGGAACTTGAGTAACTTTTGTCTTGCAATACTCATACATATTGGAACTTTCATTGATATCAGATGATTGCTGAGATGACTGGCGGAGGAGTGGATCGAAGTGTGGAATGTACCGGAAGCATCCAGGCCATGATCTCAGCATTCGAATGCGTCCATGATGTAATTACACACCTTATGTTCTATACATCTTCTGCTGATTCATGAAAAATTAACTAGAAAATGAATTAGGATTGTAAAATTACTGATGTTATGTGGATGGATGATGTTGTACGTGCAGGGTTGGGGTGTTGCTGTACTTGTTGGAGTGCCAAACAAAGACGACGCATTCAAAACTCATCCAATGAACTTCTTGAATGAAAGGACTCTCAAGGGCACATTTTTTGGCAACTACAAGCCCCGCACTGATATCCCTAAAGTTGTCGAACAATACATGAACAAGGTTAGTACGTACGCATATACGCAAATGTTACCAAAACAAACTAAGTTTAAATAGATCATTCAAGTCTTGCACAACATAGTAACTGTAACACAACTGAAATGCTTGATTGATGTTGCTGTTGGGTTGTTGCAGGAGCTGGAACTGGAGAAATTTGTGACACATACTGTCCCGTTCTCGGAGATCAACAAAGCATTCGAGTACATGCTCAAAGGGGAGGGTCTGCGCTGCATGATTCGCATGGGAGCTTAGACATACTTATTTGGAGTCTTTTAATTTGCATTGTCTTTAAAAACGTTGGTATTACTGTTATGTCTGTTTTGCATCTTTTGGTTTCTTTGAATGGGTGAGACTATTTCGACTATTTAAAATAAAATCTCTCGTTGCTCTTATATATGTTTGTTTTTTCTGTCTCTAACCTTTTGTAGTGTGTAATTTTACTAAATTTCTTCAAAATAATTTTATAAAGCATAAACCGGCTAGGTTGAAACTCATAAATAGAGATAAAGAAAACGAAAGGATCTCACCAAATTGATCGGATCAATTTGTAGAGGCTGAATCCGTGAGCGCGGTGCTGAAATTTCAGCCAAGACGGAGCTTGTTTGCCCACTCGAATCTTCAAATCCCTTTCTTCTTTTCTTGCTCTCAACTCTCTCTATTTTCTGGAAATGCTTGCTACTCTGCTTTTATTCACGCAGCCCCCAATTCTCTGAGAAGAGATAATGAACCAAAAATACCATTTTGCCCTCACATGGCAAAGTTACCTAATTGCCCCCATTAAATAGGGACAATTCCAATAATCTCCTCCTCCCTATTTGAATGGGAGCTCCACCAAGTCAGCTTTTCGTTTGCACACGTCAAGCTTCTCTTTTGGTAGAGGTTTAGTCATCATATCCGAACCATTCTCATCGGTATGGATTTTCTCAATATTTAGCAACTTAGCTTCCAAAGCTTCCCGAATCCAATGATACCTGACATCAATGTGCTTGGACCGAGAGTGAAATGTATAGTTCTTGCAAAGATAGATGGCGCTCTGGCTATCACAATACAACACATATTTCTCTTGCTTTAAACGAAGCTCCTCGAGAAATTTCTTCATCCACAAAAGCTCTTTGCTTGCTTCTGTGATGACAATGTACTCAGCCTCAGTGGTAGATAGTGCAACACATTTCTGCAACCTGAATTGCCAAGAAACTGCTGCTCTGGCAAAGGTCATCATATATCCTGAAGTAGATTTCCGGGAATCAATATCACCTGCCATATCTGCGTCAGTGTACCCATCCAATGCATGCTTACCATTACCAAAACACAACCACTGTTTTGAAGTTCCCCTGAGATACCTGAGTACCTACTTCACTGCTTCCCAGTGCTCTTTTGTCAGATTGGCAAGAAATCTACTGACAACTCCAACTACATGAGCAATATCCGGCCTAGGGCAAACCATGACATACATCAAACTGCCAACTGCTGAAGCATAAGGAACCTTCTGCATCTCTTTTTTGTCTTTCTCACTTGTAGGACAATGATTTGAACTGAGATTGAAGTGACTAGCAAGTGGAGAGCTAATTGGTTTTGCCTTGCTCATGTTGAACCTGTCCAATACCTTTCCTAAGAAACCACAACTTGCCATTTTTCCTGTCTCTGGAGATGTGAATACCAAGAATCTATTTAGCCGGTCCCAAATCTTTCATAGCAAAAGATTTACTCAACTCTTTCTTCAAGTTGTTAATCCTGCTAACATCCCGACCAACAATCAACATATCATCCACATACAAAAGTAGAATGATAAAATCATCATCAGAAAATTTCTTCACAAACACACAGTGGTCCGAAGTTGTTCTTCCATATCCATGCTCAACCATAAAAGAGTCAAACTTTTTGTACCATTGTTGAGGAGCTTATTTGAGACCATACAAACTCTTATTCAGCTTACAAACAAGATCTTCTTTTCCTTTGACTCTGAACCCTTCAGGTTGGTTCATATATATCTCTTCTTCCAAATCACCATGGAGAAACGCAGTTTTCACATCAAGTTGTTCAACTTCTAAGTTCATGCTAGCTGCTAAGCCCAGAACAACTCTAATAAAAGACATTTTCACCACTGGAGAGAATATTTCATCAAAATCCACTCCTCTTTTCTGACGGAATCCGTTCACAACCAATCTTGCCTTGTACCTTGGCTGCGAGGTCTGCTCTTCAGTCTTTAACCTGAATACTCCCTTGTTCTCAAGTGCTCTCTTACCCTTAGGTAGTTTCACCAAGTCATACGTGTTGTTATCCTGAAGAGACTTCATCTCATCCTGCATAGTTGTCAACCATTTCTTCTTAACCTCATGAGTTTGAACTTCATCATAGCTCTCTGGCTCTCCTCCTTCAGAGACTAATGCACCCTCATTAGGAGGATACTGACTATTTGGACGTCTTTCTCTAGTTGATCTTCTAATGGGTGGTTCAGCAACTGGTTATGGAATAACCTCATCCTGCTGTTAAGGTGGATTGTCAATATCAACATGATCATCATTTACCTGCTCATCATTAACTGTACCATTCTGAAGATTCTCTGCATCTCCCCCTTGATTAGTATCAACTGCAAGTGGAGGAGGGGGTGGTGGACACGGACTCTCGTCATCTGAACTAGAAGAACTATCATCTTCAACATCTATCTTTCCAAGATCTGCAATTGTCTAATCTTTAAAGAAAACCACATCTTAGTTCTGACAATCTTTTTCTGTTTCAGATCCCATAATCTGTATCCATACTCATCATGCCCATAGCCCATAAAGATGCACTCTTTAGTCTTGCTATCAAGTTTCTTTTTCTCTCCTTTTGGAATGTGTACAAATGCCCTGCAACTGAACACTCTCAAATGCTCATAGGAAAA
>JAYMTA010001165.1:0-21419 GCA_036897625.1 Pelargonium cotyledonis
CAATGGTAAAGCAGAATGAAAACAGAAGAAGACAAGAAACATAGCATGACTTTTTTTCAGTTCACTTTTATCGATACATTGAACCTCCAAATTCTAATGAAATGGTAAAATGGGCAAGATATTTTATAGAATTAGGCAGGATAATTTGACTCATGACCAGTGACACAACACAAATGTAAGTAGGTTTTGGTTCAGTCTAATCGGGTTTGTATCGTGTCGAACGTGCTTAACATAATACTAAATTTACCACATATAAAATTTTGACACAACTTTATGTTATAAGGTTGAAACAGTTGTAATTGAAACAAAAATTAGATTATTAATTAAAATATTTTCTTGCTAATGAGATAGATATCGAAATGACGAAGAACAAACCACGTAAATGGATGCAATTGCGACTCAATAGTAAGAATAAAGACTTAATTAAAGTGTTTGTATTCTGTTGTTTTCATTTTGACAACAATAGCAACTAAATTCTTTCTTTTATAGTTTGGGATGCTATGCTCCTGGAGTTCAATTATCAAAGCTGCTCCTCTAGGCTCTAAAGTTTGGGATGCTATTTGTCATATTGTGTTATGGTTTGTGTGGCTAAGTAGGAATGGACTCATTTTAAGGGATGAGTATCCGAGCATTCAAGACACCATTCTTCGTCTTCAAAGTTTTAGCTACTTCTTGATGTCTTGCTTTGATTCTTCGTCTAGCTTATCTTTTTCTTTTCATTCTTTAGTCTCTAATCCACTCTCATGTTTGGGTTGAGGATTAGTTTTTTTATGTACTTTTATTCCAAATTTTGCGTTGGTTGAATAAAAATTACCGATAGCTTATAAAAAAAATAAATAAAAATAGTGCTTGTAAAAAAATAAAAAAATAGTGACAATTATTCAAAAAAATTGTGAACATTAAATACTTTAATACATCACAACCATACCATATATATTTTAAATAAAAACTATAACAACTCTAATCATATAAAAAATAATTTTCGCTATAAATTTTTTCTGCCCGTGCATTGCTCAGGATCAAAACCTAGTTATATACTTAAAAATATTTATTTTCGTTTTATTTTAAAGGAGCTCATTTTACTCTTTGTTTTGTAAAATATATAGGAAAAAAAAAGTTGACTAATTTGGAACAGGCCTAATATTGGGCCTCTAACATGAGACCTTAAAGCCTTTTTGGTTCTAAACCTAACATCCCTTTCAGTGTAGCCGTTTGGTTTGAATTTACCTTGTAAACAAAGCAAAGAATGCAATAAATCCCACTTCATTTCTTCAATCATTTAATTTGCAGTTATTTTCACAATTTCATTTCAAATCAGGTTTTTGGGTTTTGATTTTGTGTTTTCATCACATGATGATACTGAATATGTGAAAAACTAATATCATAAAGAATTTTCGAATGATTTTTGACTTAACTCAAACTAGAAGTTTGGGAGGTGTTATGGGTGTTGTGTCAACTCTTCAGAACAAATGCACTTAAATATCACACACCAAAATACCCCACAACACAGATAATGCCGGTTGGGCGCAAGCCATTGACATCGACCACGCAAAATCCAAGTATTATGAAAATTCATCACTACAAATAAGTCATGACACACAATAAAAATGTAGGATCTAAAACCCTAAAAATTAAACAGATATCAAACTTAAAGGTTGTAGATAACTAAATTATGTGAATTATTGTTTCGTAGGTTTAGGTGCGAATGAACAAAGTAGAGAAATCTCGAAGTGTCTAGAATAGACGGTTTGAATTAATGCTTACAAACTACACATAAATACTCATTCTAAATCAAAGGGTTTAGTCTTTTTCTCTCTTGTATTGTCTAATCTTCCAAAACCATGCTTGGTCTTTGGTTTGGGTAATTGAAACAAGTTGATAACATTAAATTGAGGATTCTTTTGGCAGGATATTTTAGTTATACAAATCACACACCTTTGATTCCCAAGTCACTACTCACTACCCAAAAGTTGGGTGTGAAAAAAAAGGTGATTGATGCAAATGCATCATTTCCTTTCACCTTATATCATTTGTTCCTTCAACTTTACTATTCTTTGTTGTTTGTGTAATCAAATTTTCATGAGGCAATTACAAATTAATTTGTTTGATTGCAACTTTTTTGTTAACTCTACTATTAACTAGTGTACTCACATGTATATCTTTTTATACTTAATAATACACACACAAAAAAATTGATGAATATTAAACCTTCTACGTAATTATACACTCCGTTAGAAATATTTACGTTTGAGAGAATCATGAATTTCAACCAACAAATTATTAGTTTTTACAAATTCATTAAATCGTGTATAAATAATTACAAATAAGTTGTCATATTTTTATTAGTTTGACTCGTCTTTAATTTATAGATAACTAAACGTGTAATATTTGAACGAGTATTTTTAATTTGTAAAATCTTTTATACTATGGATAGTAATGGAAGGATCCAAACAGTAGTGGTTAAAGTAATGGCAACTGAAAAATAGTGGTTGGTTAATGATGGTATAGCAGTTGTCATATTGACTATGGAGAGAGAATTGTGGTGATTAAATTTAGTAATTTTCTAATATATAGTGTATATGCACATTTATTTGCAACCAATAAATTATGGAAGTGAGATCAAGTGGGGGTGGATTTATACAATATATTATGCATGTAAAATAAGATGCCACCAAAACAAAATGATCATATTGAATGGAAAAATATAAAAGACAAATAAAAGTTGGAAGTTATTTAAATGGAATTATCAATTTCTCATTCTCCTCTAGTAGTAAATTTGACTTCTAAATACAAATAAATGTCAATATTTATTTTCTTATAGTCAAAAACATATTGATAAACACTTGTACTCTAAATAAGATAAGTCATAGTCTCCCATTCTAAAATAAACACTAGAAACTCTTATCATCTATTCTCTTCTCTATTTCTTTTTAAGTAGACATTTCCATTAAACTAGAACAAATCAGAATACAGTACATAAGTAATAATATCTGAGACATTTATCAATCATAAAACGAACCATCATGCAAAAAATGAGATAACCAAATAAGTTTATAGGCTATCCTATTCGCAGAACGATAAATAAATAAAAAAACGACACTATCAAATTCAGTCACTAGAGCCCAACAATCTTAAGGTTTTATCAAATAATTATCAACATATCTATTTCTTGATTTAAAAAAATATCTATTTCTCCAAAAATCATTTTACCTCATTTTATCGTTAGAAGCTTTGGTAGTTGTTTTTTTATGAGCCGGTGAGTTTTACTAAATAATCATGACGAGTCTTATTATGTCACTGCTACAGTCAATCTTTTAACTAATTATTAGTATACAATAATTGATCGTTATTTTAATCGTTAAAGACTTACAAATGAGATTGCTCGTATAAAATTTTTGATTACGTAAGATTTATGTTCCGAATACGGTTAAAAAAAAAAGAAAAGAAAATACAAAGATTAATAATTGAGAAAAAGGGGGAAAACCCAATCAAAAAAGTGGAGAAAAAGGAAAGGTGGAGAGGGCACAATAATTGGCATCAAATGCTTATGGGGATTCGCACTGTTGCTGAATTCCAAGATCAATCAATAATTAAAATAAAAGAAAAAAAAAAAAAAACAAGAGAGCCCAGAACAGAACAGCACAGCACCACCTCCTCCTCTCATTGGTGACCCCATCTCTCTGTTTCACCATTTTTTTCCTATTCTAAAAGCACAAAAATTGATATACTAAAAGTTATTGTATTGCAGAAGAAGAAGCAGTATCAGTTAATGTTTGTAGCTGTTGCTGTTCCTGAAGTGAGAGGAAAACAAAAGCGGCCAAACGGCCAATTAGGTTTTCGTCGGAAAGTTGCCCACAAAAGGTAAACCTCTCTCTTTCTCTCTGATTTCTTTAATTCTATCTCTCTCCTTGTCATTTCCGCATACACACGTCCTGTTTTGTGCTGTTGTTGGGTGTTCTGCTACCAGCCATTTCGATGTTTGACGGGACTTGAAGTTAATGGGTCTTCGTGTTCACCTTTTTTTCACGTTTTCATTGGAGATGAGCTTAATGGGCTCTGCTTAATTTATCTTTCCGTAGAAGATTTTTATTGTTGATTTTTATTTTTCTTCTGGGTTTTTGTTCCTGATTTATTTTAGGGTTTTGTTTTGCTGGTGGGGTTGGGTTCGATTCGGTGGGCTAGAGATGCTCTTGAGCTCGTTGGTCTGCTGAATTCCAAGATTCCATTGTTTAGTATGGAGGGTTGATGTAGTGATTGCGCATGTTTGGGCTCCAACTCCTGGAAGCATGGATTCTAGGGTTTTTGTGAGCTAAAGTTTTCCACTTTTTTCAACCCAAGTTGCGATTGTTTTGTGGGTTTCTGAAACTTCCACGGGAATAATTTTGGAATGCTTTGAACTGCTGGGTAGGGAATTTTGGATATTGGTATAGATAAAATGGCAAACACTGGTTTTCAGAATGCTTTGGGGTCTGCTTTGAACCGCCACGCCATATCGTTTCAGTCTGGTGCAATAAACACCACCTCTGAGATGATTCCTATGGGGAATTACTACGGGGTTAGCAGTACCGCAGGAATGATCTTGCCAGGGAATTCGAGCATAATTAACAACCCCGGAATGCTTCAACCTCGTAATTCTTCAGGTTCTCATCTTTCAGATTCGGTTCAAGGTCTCACACATGACACTGGTTTGGCTGTCGAGTGGTCAGCAGAGGAGCAGTACAAGCTGGAGGAGGGCCTTGTCAAGTAAGTCGTTTCGACCTGGGTTCTTCAGTTGATTCATACTATTATGCAATATATATCTCTGGTTGGTCATTTACTTAACTTATGTCACTCTGTGCCAAACTGTGTTATTCCTTGTGAAATAACTTTAATATTGGCAACACTTGGGGTGATGTTTTACAGAAGTGGTATCGTGCTGAATGACGTGGTGAATCCATTGGGGTAAGATATGCGTGTGTAATAGCTTCGCATTATGTTGTAGGGTCTCTAAGGTTTACTTAAGCAATTATAGAGAAAATGATATCACTTTGAGAACTGAATTGGTCATGCTGGCATCGGTTACAATGTGCATTTACTTCTTAGTGCTTCAAATGCAATGACATTGAATAGTTGTGGCAGCATTAACACATTATACTCTCTGAGAATTTTGATGGTGCTTTAAACAGAAACTAATTCAGATCTGCACCATAATTGTTTTTTTGCCTGCCTTTTCATCTTCTTGATGAGGACATATTAAACATGGTTCCTTCTATTCATAGCATGAAACACATTTATTTTCTTTGGCCATTCTCCAACATCATTATCAATTCTAAGTGTCTTTTCATTGCTGTATTTTAGGATGTAGTGGTTGTTGTATACAATGACTTAGTTTGTAACTTTCGGTTGCTGGTGCCCTTCCCCAGCTCCTCTTGGTTTTTTATAGCACTGTGACTGAAAAAAGTTCTGATTGCTTGATGTTGTTGTGGAATTTTTTTGGTTACTTATTCTTTTTGCGGTTAATTTTCATCTGTTTAAATTTGTAGATATGCTGAGGAACCAAGTATTATGAGGTACATCAAGATTGCAGCTATGTTGCGGGACAAAACTGTACGTGATGTTGCTCTGAGGTGTAGGTGGATGACAGTAAGTTCATTGCATTTTTTAACAATTTCATTGACAGATTTTTTACCACTGAAATCCTGTAATAGGAGGTATTTATCAGGCTAGTTTGAAGTCCTAAAATGATGTGATTCACTAGTTTCATTGTGCTGATGATGGATAGCATAGCATTGATAGGAGTGTAGTGGAGGAAACCCTATCCAAGCATGCAACACATATCAATTTAGAGTGGCAAACTTATACTAATGTTTTCTAAAGCCCACAAGCATGCATATTTTCAGTATTTCATCCAACTTTTGATGAGAACCTAGAATCACATAGAAAATGTATGGTGGGTACATAAATCTGTATATGTGGCAGTTGGTTCAGTTTTCTGCCCAAGTATTTGATTATCCATATTCTATCGACCCAAATGAGCTTATAGGCTGACCTTGTCATTTTGGTGTTGGAGTCAATATGTACTGTTGGAACTGTGATTTAATTATTTGACGAGAGTGCTTACTTTGGAAAAATTTCACAGAGAAAGAGAAGAAAACCAGACGAACATGGTGCAGGAAAAAAGGTCAACGGTAGGAAGGTATACAATTTTCCTTTTTCTTTTTCTTTTTATTTTTTATGTTTCCACTTGTTTATATGATATTGGCAGAAAAAAAGAAAAGATTTAAGGTATGTTACTAGTTCATTGTAATAAAAGATGCAAATATATATATATTTATGTAAGATTGAATATTACCAACCTGCAACAACTCTAGAATTGTATAGAAATTATAGCACCATGGTTTCTTCGTAATCTGCCTGCCCCCGCAACTTGGTTTGCCAAAATTCATTATTTTTCGCTCCACAATGACTTCACACTTTATATACTATATATGTACACATAAATTATTGTATTGTTCCATTACGTTCATCACTTTTCAAGTGAATCAGCAAATGTATTGATGAAGAATAATATGAACACCCACCTAAAGAAAAGTTAATAAAAAAACACTCAATATTCAACCAATGGTACTAGAGATTAAATGTTTTCTAAAGGTCATGCTTCTTCAGGATAAGCTAGTGGAATCATTCTCAAAGACAAATATACCTTCAGCTGCACCCATGACCATGGCTCCTTACTCTTTTATGAGGCACCATATGGACCAGAATGAGCACATGCCTTATGAAGGTTAGCATACAAATATAGACTCTTCAATTTTAATTTATTGTTTGTGTTTGCCCCCCCTGTAACTTTATTTGAATACGAGTACACTACCCTGTAACTTTATTTGAATACAAGTAATTATAAGTGTCATAATGTAGGCATGTTGACAATGAAGTTTATTCTTTTAAAACCACTCATTATAAAGAATGCTATCAGTTGTGACATGTATCCAAAGTTGCTAGGGTAGTCTCTGTTAGCTATATCTATCCATGAGTGTCAGCTTCTGAAATTGTAGTAAGCTTTGATAGTGATCTTCCTATAAGGGAAGAAAAAGCTTTTAACCTTTCTGCATTTGTTAGTTAAAATTTACAGCTATGTCAAGCAGCCTCTTTCTTCAAGAAAGAAAGGAAACTTGAAAGTAATATGATGCTTTAGATCTGATAATTTATGATTTCTTTCATGCACTGTGAAGCCTTAAATTTTAATTGATAACTTGTTTCCTTGGCTAGTGTCAGGAATAAGTGGCACAGCCAAGCATCTCTTGGAACAGAATGCCCAAGCTTTTAGTCAAATCACCGCAAATCTTTCTACCTATAAGGTGCATGCCTCACATTTCTATTTTTGCGGTGACATTCTTCTGTAAAGCATTTTGATGTTTAATATTTTATGTTAGCTGTTTCATTGATATTTCTGCATGACACCTTGTATTTTCCATATCTTATTAGCTATTTGTTTCTATGTTACCCATTTCTGATGAGATTTCGAATGCATTTGGCTCACTCTCTACTGTGTTACATCACGTCACGTCACGTCACTGGTGCATTTTATGTTTAGAAGTAGTTGTCCTTCCATATTAATGCTATGAGCTTCCAGGGGAACTCCCTCATCTAAATCAATCTAACATTCAAAGCAACATGCTCTACAATATAATTCTATAAATATTTTGGTTCATGTTTGGTAGGAGAATATCACAAGAGATTGATTTGGAAGATTCTCTGTTCTTTGACTATAATTGCCCTCACAGCTTTGATCAGAGCACATTGTCAAATTTAAATGAATTCTGGTATTTATTGCACCCTCCAAAAGAGGGGGTGTAGGGCTTATAGCTTAACCTGTGAACTTGTCTGTTTATAACACATTCAGATTACTAAGAACTATTATGTAGATGTAAAACAGGTTGAGTACAATTATATTTATTTATTGATCGATTTGAAGTGCTGCTCATATGTGATGGCACAACATACTAAATAGCAAATTTAACTTATTGGAGTTTAAAGGCATTATCTGTGCAGGCACTTCTGAATAATTTGGTTTGCCCAAATTGGGCTTGTGTTCTGCTTCTGAGTTTATGATGTTAACTTGTGGCATTTCCTTGCTTCACTTTCCATCAGTTTAAAATAGAAGATAGTATGTGGACTGTGTTTGTCATTTGTTATATAATGAAAATAAGTTCTGTAATTACTATCAACTAATGTATAAGTTCATATGGATCTCTACATATACATGTATCCTGTTCTGCTTTTTGATGTATTACTTTTAATTCTATTATACTCTATTTTTCGATAATCCACCACCATGTGCAGCATTCTAAATCTGACATTATACTACAGAACATTATTTATTTAATACATAATGTAATTTATTTTAATGTTTATGCATGGTTCTGATACTCTTATGAACAGTTACAGGATAACATTGACCTCTTCTGCTGGACGAGGAATAATATTATTTCCATCCTCAATGAGTATGTAACTTTCTTAACGTTGCCGAATCTGTTCTGTTAATGCTCATTCTGGTTCAATTCCGTGCTTAACAATTAAGTTTAATGAGCTTTTGCTCCATTTTTGACAGTATGAGGGATATGCCTGGTATAATGAGCCAGATGCCACCACTGCCTGTATCCATCAACGAGGATCTGGCAAATAGTGTATTACCTAATACAATTCAGGTAAGCGCTCATGTAAAAGTAACATGCTCCTTCTGTGGTTATGTTGTTTTACAAATGATATTTAGTTATTGGTTAAATTATCTGCTATCAAGTTGTAAAGGGCCCTACAACCATCTCCATATATGGAGAGAAGCCATGGGGCTTAAAAGCCAGTGGCCCCCGAGATAATTTCATTGTGACAGTTTCAACTTTTATAGGCAAGGCCAGTGGCTCAACACTTTTTGACCGACAGATCTTACTATATCACATTAATGGATATTCCTTTTCATTCTCTGTCAAGCTTAACTATGTTAATCAAGAGAATGGATTATTGAATTGCCCTGCCCTGCCCTTCCCTTCCCATGGATAAACTGACAAAAATCTATATACTGAACATGTATAATTGAAGCCGGTTCCACTCATAGACTGTAACAATCTTGGGTGAAACAATAACAGTCTTCATTATGTTATCATTGAAAATGTTCTGAATGGGTTGTTTTGTATCTGCAGTCGTTGATGTTTGGGTCACCTAGTGGGATCCATCTGAAGCAGGAGCCGAGGTGCTGATAGATTGGTGAGGACCGTGAGGTTGAGTTGCTACAATTAATCTGGTCTGTGTAAGTACAAAAATTTTCTGCTGTAAATGGGTAAGAAGAAGCTGGTAGGAGTCAATCTTTTTTGGTGTACACATACCTATGTTATTACATGTTTGGGTCCCACGATGGAAAATTTATAGAGAACCCATTTTTGGAACCTGAAATGTTTGACCTTACGAAATAGCCAAGCACCAAATAATAATTATATAAAGAAAAAAGTCTATCTCCTTTCTAACCAGATCAGATGGTCAAATTATAGTTATTAGCTCAACTTTGATTTCAAAGCATTGTATTGTGTATATGTTTATGATACAAACCATATGGATATGGTGCTTGATTTATACCTACTACTACTTCTAGTTTTAGTCCATAGATTCCATATTGTTTCACTTTACTCTCTTATGCTCTCTGCTTATTCTACACAATACATGTCTACATTTTTATGATTCAACCATGAGCATTGCCTTGTTCCTGTGTCATGACTCATTTGCTTTTAGTCTTCAAAATTTTGTTTCAATTATTGTATATCATTTTAAAAATGAATTAAGCTATTAATCACTCCTCAATATGAGTGTTTTGGTTTTGATTATTTTGAGAAAAATTAAGAGATATTTTCCTTTGTATGGCAAGGACATGTGCTTATAATAACAAATATACTATAGCTAATTTATTATAAGAATAATATTGGTACTTCAAACATATCAACTTAATCAAAATGGAAAGAGTATATTCATTTTGAAACAAATAGATACTACTTCTGTTTTAAGTTAAACGTCGTTTTAGAGTTTTTCACACGTATTAAAAAAAGTTGTTAAATGACTTTTATAATTTTATTTAAAAGACACAAAATTCAGTATTGCTAGTTCATAAATAAAATATTAAGGTTTTCATTTTTTAATGTGAAATTTATTATGATAAAGGTTATTATAAGAAAATCATGTGTAAATGTTTGCCAAAATGAAAAGGGACATCTAGTTTGAAACAAAAATTAGATTTTAAAACAACACTTAATTTGAAACGAAAACAGTACAAGACAAGCAACACAATCAGACGAAGGGGTATTAATAGAGAGTGAGCTTATTTAATTGCCTTGTTATGGTAGTTGACTCAAGTTAACACACTAGAATTTGGCGTTCTCTTGTTCATGTAAAGGAGGTGTCTTATGTATTCTAATCCGAGAGTCCTATGGGATGGAACTGAAGATTTGGCTTGTCACTCCCGTATTTTTGGGAGAATGTACAAGGGTTGCACCGTTTGCAAAAGACACAAGTTTGTTATTGAGAATTCGCCTTAAGTATGAAAGTAAGAATTTTCTTTGGAAGATCCAAACCACACCTTAAAAAAAAGAACACTCGAGAGAGCGTTCTAACGTTAGTAATCATTTCTCATTCTCATATTATTTATTAAGAATAGAGTATTTATACTTGCAAACCAACTTTGTTATGTGTCGTTGTGTAGTTGTTTGTTAGTGAAGTGAGATACTCTTCAAGACCCACTTAAGTGCTTGAGTTTTAGCCTTCCAAGTGTGTCATTCGCAGACACATGGTGAGACAGGGGGCTCCCACATGCCCTTCAAGAACTAGGATGAAGTGGAGCCCCTAGAAGCGCATACTGTTTTGGATAGTGTTCTAGTGTGTTTATTGAGATGAGGAGGCATGGTGGTAATTTAACAGAGATAGAGTGACATCTATTTTGATAATGTGACACAAAATGAAAGAAGAAGACAACTACTTGTATAGATTCATGAATGTTGTTAAACAAGATCTTAAACAATTGTAATATTCATTTTGAGACAAAAATATAAAACAAACTAGACAATCATTTTAGAATGCTGCGTCCTCTATTTGTTTTTCTATGATGTAGCACAAAATGAAAGGAAATGACAACTACTCATCCAAACTCATAAATGTTATGAAAAAAGACTGTAAACAACTGCGATGGAAGAAAACAGCAATGAATGCAAGCAAAAGTAACAATTAAAATATTGCTCTTTTGCTACAAGAATTGTTGGCTCAAAGGAAATGGAGCATTATAGTTTTCACGGACCAACTATTAGGCTCTAGTAGTAGTAATGCAACAAAGAAGTTTTTTTTTTTTTTTTTTTTTTTTAAAAAGAAGTTATTTTCGTATGAACAAATGAAGTAACGATAAAAAGATATGGTACTAAATCGTGAATTCATCTAGGAATAGGATCTAACAAAAGTTTAACAGAACTGGAATGCATGAATTCTTGGCCTGTTTGATGTTAGCTCAGAATTATGGAAGAAGACAGACAATGCGCATCAAAGAAGTACAAACCAAAAATATTATACACAACTGAAATTTCATTAACAAGAAATGTACCAAAGAAAGAAAAACTAATGTACAAAGCAGCTTGAACCCCAGAAGTCGAGAAAGATGAATATACAAACTAGCTTCACTTCCACCTCAAGGCATGAATGCCATAACTTCTTGCAAAACTACTGCAGCCTCATCATACCGATCTTGGGTCAAAGAAACACTTCGAGTTTTTACAGCATGATCGAGCTGGATACAGTGAAAGCGTACTAAAATGAGAAAACCAACATTTATTCGAATCATATATGCAGGGTTTCATTCTATTTCTAGCAAGATAGAAGAAAAAGTAACTGTGGGTTTTAACCAAGCGTAAAGAACTAAACTAATACATCCAGATCCAACCAATGAAAGTTTCAGTTATGGTCTCTTGATGACAATATTCATTCAAGGTGGGTACTAGTGTGTCACTAGGATGCATTTTCAAGAGAGGTTAGTTTACTTCTACGTACTTCTAAAGCAAAACGGTAAGAAGATGTTAATTTTCAAATAATACTGATGACACTACCTCTTCAATGGAAGAGAACAGCTTATTGGCAAGGTCTGTAAGAGCTTTCTTCTGATCTCGCGGTGCACAAGAGATCATCCGGCTGAAATCACAAAATAAGAATGTGGATTTGAGTCTTAGATCCCTTCCCATCAAATCCCACGAGTCATCGTCGTCATCAATCATATCGCTCCCAATTGACAACAAGTCAAAAGCACACTTCTTAATTCGATAGGCACTCCCTTTCGACTCCACATCTACCATTTTGCTATGGCCTGTGAAGTATGGAGAAAATGGTTGATTAACAATCAACAGCACATAATGGGGCCATAATTAAATAATAATGTTAAGATGTTCCTCTCCCGTCATAAGAAAAGTAACCTTACAAGCAAACCTTTGAGCTTAAGAAAGGTAAAGGGGAAAAGGTACAACAGAACAAAATATCCCTCGTATTAAAGCAAACATGATGAAAGCACAAACTTTTCTTCCACATTGCAGCGAACGTAAATACTATGAAATCACATGGGCATTAATGTAATATTCATTGCCTAAGAAGAAAGCCAATATCTGTCACATAGAATGTCTTGCCATGTTAGATATGTCAAGGAAGGACAGAAAAGTTGCCACTGGATGGATTTTTATTATTTCAGAACGCAACTTGTATGCCAAATTGTTGAGTCTATGTCATGTAACAGATCTATTCATTATTATGGTTTCACCATAAACAGCATATACAATTCTAGTTTAAAAAAAACTAAAATCTCTTGCATTTTCTTTCTCAGATCCGTCTCATGCTATTCAAATTAGGTTCTAACTGAACTGGATATTTCTTCCTAATTAAGCTAAAATGAAATGTACACCAGATGCGAGTGTTGCACAAATAACGGAATCCTCTGGTTTAATTACTAAGATACAGTAGGTTCCGCTTTCCCGTTGTTGCTAATTTCAAAAGATTTCATTCTTTCCCTCTGCTTTGGGATAATTGTGCAAAAACAGGAATGATAAACCTCTAAGAAACTAAGACCTCTGCTTGTAGTTTGTAGGTACTTTCTGGCTTCCATAAACAAGAATTAGAATAGTAAGGGGATTTGGGTTACTCTATCATTTAATTAACAAAAACGCAGAACAACTGTGAAATCTACCAAACCATGAAACAGCACAACCAAAGAACAATTAAATAGAGCCAATGAATTAGAGAATCAGATGATGAAAAACAAAAAATCATGATAAGTGTTGAAAACCTAAAAACCCCAATACTCAAACAACAAAGCCTAGGTGAAAGATTTAAATGGTAACTTCATTAAAAACCCATGTACAGATCATCCTGCAAAAGGTAGTATATTGAAGCTGCATGAAGATCAAAAACACTTCTGGTATCACTAACAAAGAAGCAGATGGGACCAAACCCAACTCATTCAAAATAAGGGCCCAATTTTATTAAAAGCAATTAAACACAAAAAGAACAGAAACCCATTTGCTAAGTTGTGCAGAAATGTTCAATCAATCATCAACAATACCCAGAAAGCGCATTATTCATTAATCCGTAAGTTGCAAATAGAGCAAGAACAGAGTCAGTCACCTGAATAGAGGGTTTGATTAATTCCTTCGAAGAAAAATTGCGCTGAATAGAGAGTCTCGAAGGGTTGGCTGCAAAACAAATAAATTAAATTAATGACTAAGTTGAATGCATGAATATATATGTAAGGATAAAAAAAAAAAATCATTGAAAATTACTTGCATTACCTTTTAAAAAAGGTTGAAATAAAAAGAATGGATTGGAGAATATGAACCCGTATTTGTCTCTTTGGCCAATGCCTCACCAACTTTTACTCTTTTATTTTTAGAATGATCAAATAACTCTTTTCTTAGTTTTAGCACCAAAAAAAAAGGACTTTTAGGGGAAAATTATATGTATTTGATTGGTATTAGAGAGAGTAGATTAGGAAAGTGACAATGAAATGGAACTGAGACCAAAAATAAGAAAGCGAGATGGAGTTTAATTATACTTGGCGGAGAATTAATTGAAGAAGCGGCTGCTCGGTGGATTTTTATTTTCCCTTCTCCTTATTCTCTTGGAAATAGTACTTTTTTAGGCATCTCCTAGTTCTACTTCTGGTGTTGGTCTTTTTTTTTTTTTTGACCCTGAGATTGGTCTTTTTACTTTGTATGGTGGGTTGGGCTCTTTGGATTTTACTATTTGGATTCATTATTTTGCATAAAATACTAGTTTTATTGAGGACATGTTCGACAACAACACAGAACCTCTCAGCCTCTTTTTCACATAATATGCGGGATAAAATCGACTTCCACTGAAGGCCATTTGGGTAATATTGTTTTTTATCCCAAAATTCTTTCGAACTTTATTTCTTCATTTTTTGGGGATAGAATTCCAAACTTACTTCTAGTGCAGACGAGTGGGTGATGAAATAGGAAAAATATAATTTTGAATTTTGGTGTGGTAGGTCAAGAAGAAGGCTAGTGACTTAGACATAGGTCGACCATTTTTATTATTTGTCTTACTGAAATGGTTGATCAACATTCTTGTCAGTAATTATTTTTTTTGAAAATTTATATTCTCAAATTAGCACTATGTTATAGAATAGGCATATACTATTAAGGTTAATACAACAAGAACATATTAGCACATAAGAGAGAAAACCTAACTCTAAATGACATTTCTTTAATCTTCACAAAAGTTTGACAATTATTTTGCAACAAAGTGAGTATTTTTTTTATGGGAATGTAATCTCATTAATTCAAGAAGCAATTACAACTTTAAGAAAATAGAAATCGAAACTAGTTCTAATCCAACTAAAACAACTAAAGACAAAAGCAAGTTAAAATGTAACAACCTCAACCAAAGAACCATAAATTAACCCCATAGGCTAAATTAACCAAAACTTCATAAAAACTGAAACCAAAAGCACTGGGAAGACCATCCCATTCAGTTTGTCTAATGCTTACAAACATCTATCATTGAGACATGCTCAACAACTCTATCATATGATAAAAAAAAACAACTCTATCATACCTTGTTGAACCAGTAAGCTTCTTAACCGAACTAGCCGCAAGCTGGCCTCCCCACGACAGTCCCCATCAATCAAACTCATGAGCATTGGCGAGCCTGAGTCGTCAGGTTCGCCTAATGCAGGTTTTTAGTTTTTCGGATTCCTCAGACCCTTCTACCGCCTCCTCCATTGTCGTCGAACCCTTGAAACTCACTGTCGTTGCTCACTCTTTCTGTTTGTCGTTTGCCGCTGCTAGCCCCTCCACTAATCTACACACAGTTGAGGAATATAACATCCGCCTCCTCTAGCACTTGTAGCCGCCACGAAATCGAAAACTCTAACCATCCTTATGATGCCCTATAGGCAATACACTCCATAGAGAGAATGACCACTTTATTTTACTTGAGACCCCTATAATGTAAAATACTTGTTTATTCACAACAAAGTGAGTATTAGTTATTTACGTATAATTAATTTATAAGGAAAATTAAACATATGCATTTAGAAATATAATATACTATTTTTGAGACATAAAATAAAGCGTAAAAATCTTTAGAATTATGTAACTGCAGATAACTTTTTAAAATTGAGTTGTCAAAATTTTGAGAGAACAAGTCACAAAGTTAGAGAACTCTTTAAAGACATGTGATGGAGACTTTTCTCAAATAAAATAAAAAAAGTTTTAACCTACCACAAAATATAGTCTTTTAAGAAATTTCAACATTCTCGTGAACATGGTAAACTAAATAATCATTACATCCGAACAGAAGTCATATATGTTACACACTCATTCCGTCAAATAATATCTCTATGATAAGTTAGTTAATATCGCATAAATTTGCTAAAACATTTGTGGATGTGAATATAGAGAAAATATACAATTGATGTGTCAGATATTGACACATCATGTGATCAACAAAATACTAGACGACGTGTTGTTATATATATCTTATTGTTGTAAGAGTCTTATAGTGAAGTTTTCACGCTAAAAATATTTTTGGATACAGATTTCACTGGAACATTTGAACTTGAATGTTATAGACCTACGCACAACTATATAGTACATAGTTAAGCAAAACTTATGGGGGGCATGAATTTCACACTAAATATGAGAATAAGAATCTCTACCATTGTTAAATAAAAATGTTAAATAAAACTTTTAGAGAGAACTTGAATCCATTGCAGAAGATTGGTCAGAACTCTCTTTTCACTACTCTAGTCTACTAGAAATTGCGCCACCGGACTCACAATCCATCCTTTCACATTCCATAGTTGTTATTGGTAGCAAGATAGACCATTTCAAGGACCTTGAACCACATGCCTTTCTTGTGCATTATGTTGTCATGATATTCGTGAATCGCGACGAACATAGGTAAGGAAAACCGAAGAGACACGAAAATTCTTGATAGGGTGTAGCTAGGACCTGCCTCGCTTACTTGAATGAGTGTGGGGAAAGAAATGAATGAGAAGTAAGAAAAACAAATAATTGAAAGGCAAAACGAATCTTTCATAATGAATTAGTCCATGTGATAAAAATGAATAAAATATTTCAGTATTTTTAAAAATAAAATAAAAAATTTATTTTTAAAATGGTAGGCTAATTAATAACGTCAAAGTTTAGGGGTACGAAGAAAAAAAAAAGGGGGGTAAAATTTTAATTAATATAATGGACGAAAAATCTCGAGAACTTTATCCTGGCGACCATTGAGATTGGAGACATTGTTTTTGTTTGGCGAAGCAGAGTTGGTTCAAAAATGGCGGAATTGGTTACGCAACCGCTCGTTAATCTCTTCAAGAGACTCTCAAAGCACTTCAATCGCAAATTCGCTCAGATTGTTCTCATTCTGTCTCATCACAAGGTACTCACTCTCCTCTTTTCTCTCACTCTGTTTGGTTTCTGGCTAAATTCTCTGGATTTGAAAACGAAACAACTTTTAAAAGAATCTGTAAATTTGACAGTTCCTGCTTGATAGCCAATCGGATGAAGAACATGCATTTCAATTTGCTTTTCTTTCCTTTTTCAGAATTAGAGTGCTCCTATATAGCTAATATTGACTTGAATACCTTCACAATTTTCTTTTCCACTCTGTCTAGTATGAAGATCATAGTATTTATTAATTACCTAATTCACACATTGAATTGTATGATTCTGAATTTCTGATGGTAGAGCTCAGCCTCTTCTTGAGTCTCGATGAACTTTTTTTTTGTTTTTTTATAAGCGTTGGCCTAAAAAGGAAAAAGACTATTTCTCTTAACACTAGACTAGAGTTTTTGGTACTTTGTGGTCTCTTACACCGCCATCACCAAGGATGTGTTGAGTGGGAATTGATCCTGATACCTCCTACCACTCACACAGCTAGATTAACCTACTGCGCCCCTTAGTGGTTTCTCGATGAACTAGTTTTGCAATGCTACTGAGAGCAATATGTATTAGCATTACTCTTCATATGACTGCATTTATAAATAGTTGTATGATTGAAGACTTACATAAACCCTGATAAAGGTCTGCTGACATCACACTGTATTTTTACATGATCCTCAACATCAGAGTGCCGGGTCTCTTGGAGCATTGGCTGGGTTTGCCATTGCCATAATTTTTACATGGAAGTTTTTTAGATCACCTGCAAAACAACAGAGAAGGCAGCGAAAAAAAACAGAAGATGCTTCGACTAGTAATGCTGCTTTCAGAGCAAATAATGTTGCTTCCACCTCTGAAAATTGCCAACTAATATCAAGTGCAGAGGAAGTAGATCCAGCTGAAAAATCCCAACCTTTTGGAAAGGTACACATGCTCGAACTACTTATAGTTGTTAAAATTTCTAGAATAGATGACACTTATGTACAACATTTGTTCTCCATTGGTGCAGCTAGAGCTTGGCCACATAATTTCCAAGAAACTAAATGGAAGTCGAAAGGTATGCAATGGTTTTTCAGGAATCTCCCTTTTTGCAAGTTCATCTTCACATTTTTGTGATCCTAGAAACTCGCAAGTTCCTTTTTTTCTTTCTTATAAGCAGAATATTAGTACTAGCTTTCATGGTACTCTCTTTCTCCGCGATATACAAGGACTGTTCAAACCAAAAATCTACACCTATTGACTGTGACATGAATGGTTGAAATATATAATATCACAAACTCTTAGCAAAATTTCTAGTGCATGTACTCTCTCATGTTTAAGAACTTAAGTTCTTACCTTGTTTTTGAATTACAAGAGATTTAACTCTGACGCGCCCATGAGTACGGCAGCGGTCGCAAAGATAGTTATGCTTTTCATAGTCATTCATGGACTGCAACAAATATGATTTCATGAAAGGATATTGTAAATGTTCCATTTATGCAAGGCAGTTGAAACTAAAGCTACATATTCACTCCACTCCTATCTCTCTCTCTCTCTCTCCATATATATATTCGGTGTTCGATGAATTGTTAAAACTTTCGAGATTGACTCATCAGTTCTGAAAGAGTTCTTTGCAATAATCATCAGCTGCTTACCGAAAACTTTCATATTCTTCCACCCTGCTTTTGACTTTCTTTGCATGCAGATGACTTGCCAGTTGCTTGGTGTAATTCTTGAGGAGAGAACTCCAGAAGAGCTTCAGGTTTATTAGTTGATGTAATCAAATTTATCATTTGTATATGGATGTTGGCAAAATAGGCGGAGTGGTGTGTGTAATGTCTTTTGTTATGCTTCTGTAGGGTCATGCGACTGTGAGACCATCTGTAGTGGAAGTGCTATTGGAAATTAGTAATTTCTGCGATATATATCTCATGGAGAGAATTATTGATGACGAAAGTGAGGTGACCAATTTATCTCATTTTTCTGTTTCAACTGTCGGCCATATTTTAGATGTTATGTTATAATCATAATATTAATTATCAGCTCATGACACTAGATATGCAATGTTAAATTTTTAAATTGAAACATCTCCTACTTATTTTCATATATATCCATTACTTTGGAAAAGCGACAACCTGTAGTCTTACTTATCTAGGAAGAAGATTATTAAGCACGATAGCTTGAAATAGCGGGATTTTGGAAAATATATTCTGCAGCTTTTATAATTTGGATATGACCTTATTGTGTTTTGTTGTTTTCCTTTATTATTAAGAAAACTACTATGTGCGTGTGTTATATTCTAGCATTTAAGGGATTAATTTGCTGTATGTTAGTAATGACATGTGGGGCAGTAGACAGTGAGAGGAGTAGAAGACTCTTCTTTTGTCATGATAGTGGTGTGGAGATAATTTGTAGGTTATTTTGTGAATAAGGAGAGAATTGGCTACTTGTCTGGGTTGATCAGGAGCAATATTACTCGGGTGCAGGCTTACAACACTAGTACATAATTGGGTGCTAAAGTACATGTATAACCGTTATGTTAGCTTTGTGTTCCATGGATTGAATGCAATAATGTGAATGTGTGGTTTTGTAAATCATTTGGGAGCTAGAGCTTTGATGTTTGATATTTTGATATAATGTATTAGGGTATTACTGAGGGAGCCTAATGTTGGAGAAGGATTTGGCATGCAAGGTTCCTTCAATGATTCATATCTTGTTTGAACTGTTAGGAAAACTTTTATCAACAGTCGGCTTCGATTAAGAGAGTGCACTATGGTGTATATCTGAAAGCCATCTTGTACTGCATCGTGTACAAGTGTAGTCTGGCTACTATAGAAATCTGGACTTCAGTTTCAAAGTGTTTGGAGTGAGTCTTGCTTTGTGCCATACTGCCATCATTGGCTGAGTTCTTGGACTGAAGGGATGTAGCAGCCTGAGGACTGTTCCCAAGAGTTACTATGGTGTCAGTTTTGTGTCATATTTACTTGGAGCATAAAAGGTTTCTTGTTGGCTATTTGGGTATGGAGGGTGTAGATATTATGGTAATCATTGCATTTAGTTGTAGTTTTGTCATTTAAATGAATTTCTTATTTGGTAATGAAAACATATTTTTTATTCTTACCGATCTTGGTTTCTCTCTCTTCCTCTACAATACTCTCTCTGTCCTAAAATGAGTCTCAACTTTTTTTTTCTTTTTTCTTTTCCGCTTAGTTATGTATGGATTACCAACAATATCCCTAAGATAAGTAAGTCATAAATCATAATCCCTTGAGTTTGTTACAACAAGAGCACTTTGGAATATAGGGGAATTTTTTTTTAACCACAACTAACTTATTCTTAATTTTTACAAAAATGGAAAAGACACTCCTTTTGGACAGAGAGTGAGTTTGTGTAAAATCTTTATAGTTTCCTAAGTGTTTTGTTATAAACATATCATTCACTATGATAGTTTTGCTGTAACAGGAAAGAGTAATTTTAGCATTGGAGAATGCTGGCCTGTTTAAAAGCGGAAATATGACGAGAGACAAGGTATTGTTAGAAGCTGCATCCTTGTTTTGAACTACAATGTTTGAGGAAGTTAGTCTTCTATTCGATTAAGCAAAATATACTAATATATGCATAATTCATCAGATTGATGTTTGTCAAAGATGATATATATTTAGTATGGGTAAAATGCCATTGGACCCCTTGGACTTAACGGTTTTTTGGATTTGGCCCTCAATTAGGGTTTTGCATGGTTTTGGACCTTTAACTTTCAATTTTTTTGAAAAAAGTCCAAATGACCTGTGATAACCGGTGGATAACCGCCACGTCAGCAAAATAGCCATGTCATCATGCCACGTAGATAGATGGATGATGTAAAAAAAGGCAAAACGGCGTCGTTTTGGCCGTTGCGTTTAAACCCAAAATGAACACGTCGTCCTGCGGGAGCACGGTGCGTTGCTCACTTTCCGGCCACCAACTGCGGCGGCTCCGGGTGAAATTCTGGGCCGCGTGCCGCCGTTCCCGGTGGATCTGCTCCTCGTAAAGGGCCATATGTGGATGTTCGGCTCGGTTACAGCCGCGCTCAAAATCTCGGGTCCAGGTCGGAGTTCCATGGCAGTGACCGAAGGCTCCGAGTGGTCCGGCGGTTGTGTCTCTGTTTGATCGGAACAACCATCTGGGTTTTGAGGGAGTAGGTGGGAGAGGGAGGAGGACGCCGCCGGAGAAGAGCTCGTCGGCGGAGAGAAGGTTGGGTTGAGGGAAAGAGGGGTTGCGGAGTGGAGAGAGGGTGGAGGATGCAGAGAGAGCCATCAGAGTTGAGAAAGAAAGTGGTTTCATGTTGATGCTACTGTGAAGCGGACGAGTCCTTTTTCATGTGAGGTGTGAGAGAGAAACCCAACCAGTTGTTGTTGCTGCTACTGCCATTGTTGATATCACTCATTTTATTCTCTATTTTTCTTTTTGGTCAAAATAGAGAGAAAGAAAAGAAAGGATATATATATATGAATG
>JAYMTA010001166.1:0-21412 GCA_036897625.1 Pelargonium cotyledonis
AAACCCGGAAAGTACTATTGCAGTATGATATCGGACTCATTTCATCGGTAACATGATTTTCCCCAACTTTTTTGCAGTTAATGATTATGCACACAAGATTTAGTCTTGCCCTTTAGACTCAACACAATGCAGAAACATTACAAGCCAGTTTGGCACATGTTTTTTAACCCAAAACACTTGAACATGCACACAAAATAGAGTTAGTCTCTGGAGACACAAGAGCAAACTCAACTATGGTAGGCAAGTCTTCATGTTATGTACTAAAACCCTAGAAAAAGCTATCATTTCATCAGCAACAATGCAACATGATTTTCCCCAAAATTCTGCAGTTTTTTGCAATTCAAGATCACACCCACAACAAATTTTGTCTTCCCCTCTAGACTCAAAACAATGCAGAAACATTACAAGCCAGTTTGGCACATGGTCATGTGTTAAGACTTAGGAAGGTACCAAGGATACCAAAGGGACCCTTGGGGCATTTACATAATAGACCCATATGCCACAGAGCCCGTGGGCACCCAAGATCCAATATGCATGTTTGCGGGTTTAGGTAGCATAAAGTAGACCCAATCATTTTCTGAACTGGGTTTTCCATAAGGAAATTGCAGGTTGGGTCAGGCAAACCCGTTCCTCCTGTGTACTGGGTTCGGGTTAAGCATTTTCAACACAAAACTCGAAAGAAAAAAAAAACCCGAATACTGAAGTCACAGCCCAAGCCCAAAAATGCCAACTTTAGGGTCAGGCAAACCTGAATATTTATCAGCAGGCGTACAAAAACCGAGACTCGAACCTGAGACCTCGAGAAAGCACGTGAAATCAACCTCTAGCCCTACTGAGTGTTTGTCACTGAGTTAGAGATCTGACTTAAGCATGGGAGGCACTTACCATGAAACTGAAGCCGGTGACGTTGGCGAGAGAGTTGGCCACAGCAGAGCTAGAGAGGGCAAGCTCTCCAAGATGACCCACCATCATCATTGTAATAACCTGTAAGCAAAACTGTGACAGAGTCACAGTGACCATAGGACCAGCAATGAAACCAAGCCTCTTCACTTCTTGAAAGAACAAACTCCATGTGAAAACATCATCCCCTGTCTCTGGAATGCTCTCTGTGCTTGCTAACAAAGCCCTCTCCATGTTCCTCATTGTTGCCTCAAGAAAGTGAGTTCTTTAGCAACCTGAAAAGATCACAAGAACTCTAGATCACAACCCTTTCCTTGAATCTTGATATACATAATATTGGAATAGGAGTTTGGTGTGTTTTTGACTATTCTCATGTTCTAGATGAAAAGTAAAACAATTGTGAATAGGCACACATGATGTTTCCACACAGAAATGACTAGGATATGTCATGTTTTGATTCCAACCACACACATAGCCAGTGAGGTTTGTACTTGTTTTCTAGTAAATTATTATATGTCCAACAAGATTGGGTCATTTTCCAATAATGTCCCCAAATGTGGACAAAGATTAAGAAGCTGGCCTGCAGGGAGGTAAAGAAACCAATCCCTATCAAGAAAGACTATATATATATATATATATATAAGAAAGCGGTTTAATTTAGTGCACGAGTCTCCCGCCATTGTGGGTTCTGATATGTATATGGTCATTTTATATACAAAAGCTTACTTCTGCTTTTGCAGAGAAACTGTTTTTCCGACGGTAAACTTAACGAAAACAAAAGAAATAAACTTAGTTTGAAGTAAAGAGGACATGGAAATGATAACCATTACCTTCTTGCAACCCTAAAAAGGGCAAAGTAGATGAGAGGAAGATAAGGGTTGAGAGAAGGATCCAGAATTTCCATTTGCTTCATTATCAATATCCCACCAAAAGGGAAAATTTTGAAATCAACTTTTTCCCATAAAAATAATGATACATGAATGATAAAGATAGAATTTGAATTTGTGTTGAATAGGAAGAATACAAATCCAAACTGAATTGTTTGTGGAGGTTTCTATTCGAACAAAGAAACAAATTAGTAAAACTAAACCCCAAATAATTGTTTTATGCAAAAATAGCCTCACTTAATTTCACAGTAAAATCTGGACCTCATTTTGAGTGGTTGACTGATATGACCACAAAGAATGATCCTTAAAATGGCACCAAAATGGAGTGGACAATATGGTTTCAAACCCTACAACATCCTGCAAATTTGTTTAATAAAAAAAAAAAAAAAAAAAAAAAAAAACACACATATGTTAAGCTGTATCAGTAGAAATTTGAAAACAATGCAAGTACCTATTTTCTTCTACTAATTAAGAGGTACATCACATTTTATACAGAAGTTCAGAGAATATAAAACAACACATTCTGTATGCAAATGAAGTTATGGAGACACGAGTGAAAAAGAAAAAGAAAAAAAAAACACTGATCTTATTGATTTACGTAATAGTTGTTCCTGTTACAAAAATAGTATTTTTAAAATCTCGTCATTGTGTAGCCTCTAATCTCTCACACTACTCCATTTTCTCCTGAAGTTCTTCCCTCAAAAATCCGTTTCCTCGCATTGCTTGCCTGAAAATGTGATAGTGCAAAAATTACCCGTCTTAATATGAAAAAACTGTGATGATAAGCAATAAACGTATAAATTTCTGGAATTTTATGGTAAATTCTAGGTTCATTTTCTATCTTAATTACAAATATGTCAGTATCTAAACATTATCAGTTACTCTTTCTTTTTTGTGATTAGAAAATGGAACAGAAAAATTAGAATCTTTCGAGTGGATTGGTAGGAGATATCCCAAATCATGTAAGATAAATTCATGCAATATTGCACTACATCACCGGAATCTATAGATTTAATAGTTAGAAATGAAGAGTATACCTGTTTTTCCCAATTTGTACAGCTTGTCACAATAGATAGTAGAACTGTTTGCACGGATGCACCAAGGAGTATCCCGATCCAAAGGCCCTTTCCTCGTAATTGTACTATAAAAGCCAATGTGGCAGCAACCGGAACCCCACACAAATAGAAGGCCCCGAGGTTAATATAAGCTCCTAGATGCTGCCAACCACATGCCCTAGCAACACCTGATATAAGAAGAACGTTAGATAAAACTTCATGAGAAAAAAAAAAATATTGTGCAACTGTGTATTAACAAGAGGGAACGGGAATAAGAAGAAACCTGAAAGTGTCCCCTGTAAGCTGTCCATAATAACAGACAGACAAACCAGAGGCGCCATTGTTGTGACATAATCCACGACTTCCTTGACATCGCTAAACAAGTAGCCGAAAACATGCCTGGTAGAAAAGAGGGTCATGCTTACTACAATTGTCTCTGTTACCGCAATAAACATCACAGCGGAGACAGCTATACGAGCTGCTTGTGGATTCCTGGCTCCTAATTCATTTGCGATTCACGTGCTGAACCAAATAAATAGAGGTATCAAGTGTTAATAACACTAGGAACATATCAATCTGCGCACGCGCGCACACACAGACATGTTTGAGCGTACCTTCCTGCAGCACCAAGTCCGTATGGTATTGTGTATAGTGTTGAGATGGTATTGAGACTGTTAAACGAAGAAAAGTTGTTACTATGTCAAACTTAAAAGATTTGAGGTGTAGTTTCAAGTACCCCATATTTACTCATAGGACTGGAACTCAAGAGTGCAGAACATACCATACAGATAAAACCGAAGTTTCAAGTTGCGGATTTGGTAATATCCCAGACAGCAAGACAAGGAGCTCAAATGACCACCATTCCAAGCTACATTCATCAACATTTAAAATGTCATTGAGGATGTGATGTCTTTACACAAATTTCTTGATACTTGTATTAAAAAACTCAGAAAAAAAATGTAGGAGGTAACTCACCAAATCATCACAGCAGATGGGACAGCAAATCGAAAGAACTCTCTGATTCCTGAAAATAGCTCCATGGAAATCGGAGCTAGGGTTTTCTTACAAGCCGTGGAGCACTTCATGTATATTACAAGGAAAACCACATTTAACCAATAAGATATACCGATGGCTAATGCCGCGCCAATATTACCTAATCCAGACTTGAAAACCAAAGCCCGACAAAGAGGTATGTGCAAACACAGGGTCGCACAAGAGCTTAAGAGCATTGGAATGACCAAACTTTGCGTCTGGAAGTACCGAATCAGTGGTTGAAGAGTTGCATAAGCAAAAATGGCGGGGACAAGCCACGCCGGGGATTTACCAGCTTCTTGCGAAATTAAAGGATCTTGTCCCATGAAAATGAGTATTCTTCCCATGTAGATCCATATGATAGATAGAGGAAGACAAACTAATGTGAGAGAGAAGATAGCAGTGTAAGTTTGAATACCAATCTTTCGATATTGCTGAGCTCCATAAGCTTGCCCGCATAGAGTCTCCAGTGCACTAGCCATTCCTAACTGTTTGCCATGCAGAATTTACATTAAAATATCAGAATCACTTTGCAAATTCATGTCTGGGTTATCCAACCAATGTAAAATGAAAATTAACTGATAACAATGTAAATTGAGTCAAAGATGTAAGGAACAAGTTATTCTTGCATGATATATTGCTCATGTATACAACAAAAATTGTGTATTAAGTTTTGGAAATTCAACTTTGGCTATCAAAGTTATGTAACTTGGAGAATTTATAATGTATTATTTCACCACTTAATGTTTAGAGCTAAAAAACAATGATAAAGTTTAGGCAATGTTGGTGACAATGGTGAGATTGTGAATATCATGCATGGACACTAGCCCTAGATTAAAGGAACAAGCTATTTTTGCATGATATATTGCTCATTAATACCACAAAAATGTGTGTTAAAGTTTTAGAAATTAAAATTTGGTGATCCAAGTAATGTAACTTGGAAAATTTATCCTGTTGCATGTATCACATAAAGCTATAAAATATGACCAGTATAGGAGTTACAAATCTCAAAAAACCAAAATTAGGACTATATCTAACAAAAAATGGCAGTCTAGGGATTTTGGGGTGCTGACTCATCCGCTAATGTGACATTTTTGACGTGGCTGTAGAGAACTAATTGTAGCATGTTTCGGGGATAAACAAAAACTTGTCCATTCTAGGGACTAAAACAATGGAAAAACCCTAACTAGAGACTAAAGATATAAATAAATTAATTAATTAATTAATAAGTATGTGTATATCAAGTATGTGTAGGGGTAGGGAGTACCAACACATTTTACCCTCACAAGAAAGACAATGATAAAACTTCGTCCAAATGTTGGTGCAAGTGGCGAGATTGTGAATATCAAGCACAAACACTGCCACAATAAATTAAGTTAGATCTTTATCTTCTATCCATGAACTTCAATGACATTTTCAGAAGTAATGTTTTTGGATTGATTATGTTAAATTGATATGCACATTGAATGGTTGCAGACAGTACGGCATCTGCATTGCATATAGCTGTCTTGTTTAATCAATTGTTCTGTATCTATCTAGGTGAGGTGTGTGTTGATTTTCTAAAAAACAAAAGGACAAACCCTCAGCCCACAAACAAACAAGCAAGGCCAAAAAGAAATAAAACGTTTCTCTACAAGCTATTCTGGATCAATACAAACTAGTTTATCATTCAAAATTTGAAAAATTACAAATTCCAATATATAATGTTCTATATTGTGTGTCTATCAAAGCTAAATTTACATCCCAAGGTTTTTGAGTCTATCTTTGTCTCTTTTTTCCTGTCCTTTTGCAAGTAATGAACCCTTGGCTTTTCCTCATTAAAAAAATTATAATAATCACTCTCAACATGACTAATTGAAGACCTTATGCTAATAAAATAAATGAGCCTACCAATGATGCTTATTCTTATTCATCAGGAACCCACCTTCCAAGAAAATCAATAAGCATAGTGTATGGTGAACTGCACAAGTATTCAGAACAGGTTTTCGTCAATAAATTTCTCTGTCACACTCCTATTTGTCACTTAATTTCTAAATAAAACAGCCTTTATCTCATATGTTGTGTGCTATTGAATAATAAGAATGCAGATTTATATGCTCAAGTTCCTAGACCAAATCATGGCCTTTGGTCCCATTGCCACTAGTTAGAGGACACAGTTTGGACCCAAACTTGTGAACATTTGAAACCCAACCTGTATTCTTGAGGGTTCAGGTCACATAAAACAGGACCAATCAATTTTTATACTTGCACTAACCAACACTTTTCTATGTGCAACACACACCTCTTGCAAGTCTTTTTAATCCAAAACCTGATTTGTCAACTCTATTGACACTAGTTATGAAGATAAGGTAACTAGACATGAAATCTACCATTGGAACCGAAACTTGTATGTATGTTGCACAGTATATTTAAGTTGCCCAATATATATATGTAAGATTAATATTGGTACATGAACTGTGACATGAAACTTCTAAATAGTATAGAACTTTAATTTCAATTTGCACTGAATTTGGTACACTAATTATGGTATGAACTGTTAGTTTTCATTTAGATACAAATTGAAAGTTCTATCTACACAATTTGATATTTTTTTTTTTTCAGAGTTTCGTGTAACAATTTGGAGGTGACATCAAAGTTCATGAGACAAATCTCAAATACTCAGCATTGATGCCACTTCACAAAGCTAAATAGATTCCAGGTGAATAAACCACAAACCACCCATGAGTCCATGACCCAACATTACTGTAATGATTCTAAAACACACCCACAAAGTGTTCGACAAAATGCCACAACCACAAAAAGGCAAAAACGGAAGAAAAAAAAAACATTTCAAGTCACTCAAAAGGAGACTGAAGCCGGTGACGCCGGAGAGAGAAATAGCGATGGCGGTGCTGGAGAGAGCGAGCTCGCCGAGTTGGCCCACCATCATCATGGAAGCGATTTGAAGCAAGTACTGCGATAAAGTGACGGCCACCATAGGACCTGCCAAGGAACTCACTTTCTTCACCTCTTGAGTGAACAACCTCCATTTTCTCCTTCTCTCTTCTTCGTCTTCGACTTGTTGGCTCTGTATTGAGAGCAAAGCTTGTTCCAAGCTTTTCTCTTCTGTGTCTCCCATGGCGATGCTCTGTTTTTTTTTTTTTCTTTTCTTTTCTTCAGGAGAAACAGAGTCCTCTTCGTATCAACTTCGATCGATTAGGGGAATTTAATGGCATTTATAATTGGAAATCGATTTCCCAATAAACAAATCAAAATGTTGGCCCAAAAAATGTGAGTTTTTTTCAGTCAGCCCGTGACTCGAATTGTCATGACACTTATTAGTCCATTTTAGCTTAAGCGAGTTGACCCGAAAGAACCACAATTTATATATTTTTTTTGTAAGTTGCATCGTGTTTTGTTGTTCAGTGAGATCAAAACATCACATCAACGAGTTTTAAACATACGGCTCATTTTACTAAGGTAGGTTGAGTTTAGCGGTTTAAGCGATTTTCATTTTTTTTTTGTGGTTTTGAGTTCGTGTCTCTTTACTGACACTATAAAATAAATTATTTGAGTTTAAAAGAAAGAAATACCTTCTATTATGTGCCTCAACTGATAAGAAAAAGAAAAACATGTGGCACATTCTCTAATTATACCCTCTAGTTGCTTACATACAAGCAAGAGTAGACAAATCCATCATCCGCACCTTCAAGCTATAGAAAATGACAACCCAATTACAAAAAATACCAATAATTCAATAGACAATTTCTCAATTCTAAACTATCATTTTAGTTGACTATTGAAATAGTTTATCCAAAATTACACATGGGTAAAATAGAGATGAGTCATAGCCAAACACAAAAACGACGTAGTTTTAAATAAATAGTTGAAAAGAATATAAAAAATACGTAAGTTTGATTAAATTTGTATGCATAAAGGGTTGATTGTGACACTTTATTAAAAACATAAATTCAACTAGCTGTTCCGCTCTCATAAATACATTGAATGGGACAGTACTTTTTGGGTTAATTGAATATTTATGGACTAAGTTGAGTCAAAACATAAAAATTCGTGGATCATTCTTGGTTAAAAAAAGTTTAAGGAGTAAATTTGGTCAAAAATCCAAAGTTCAGGGACCAAATTAGATAGTTTGCCTAAAGAAAAATAATAAAAGTACAGGAACCTCTAAGCAATATACCTTAACAAAATAGAATTAGGTGGCATGTTGATCCAACAACAATGGAAGGAGATGAAGTAGCAACATCATCTCTTGTTCCTAAGAAAGTACAAGGTTTGTGTAGAGCAGATGTTTTTGAGGAAATCAAGAAGCAGCTATGGCTTGCAGGTCCTCTTATAGCTGTGAGTATGTTGCAGTATTCAATACAAGTGATCTCAGTTATGTTTGTAGGTCATCTTGGTGAGCTTCCTCTCTCTGGTGCTTCCATGGCCACCTCCTTTGCTTCTGTCACTGGTTTCAGTGTTTTGGTAAGTGGCTTTGCCCCAAAACTTCCTTTTTTAACCGGAGTTTGACAATTTGGATTTAAGATCGGGTTATTTTAGTTTACCTTGAAAAGGCTTAACTAGAATCCAACCCAATTTCAGACCAGGTTTCGGGTTTTCCCCTAAATTTTTTTAAAAGTAGAGTTGTCAGTTCAGGTTCAGATTCTAGCTCTGTCTATTTTAGTGTGAGTTGGAAAGATCTCATTCAAATCCAACCCGGTTTCAAATTGGGTCAAGTTTTATTAGTTTAGATTGAAAAAGTCTAACCCGAACGTCCAACCCAATTTCATATCGGGCTTTGGGTTTTTTGTGGTTTGGTAAGTGGGTTTCCCCAAAACTTCTATAATTCAAGCATAAGACCTTAAGAACTGTGAGGTGGGTGGGCTTCACTTTTTCAATTTTCAATTTCATGAAAACTATGTTCATGGTATAGTTTGTTCTTGAACATTTTCTTGTACAACAATGAATTTTGGTACACAATGTTTTTTGTTTCTGGTATAGTTTTGTCATTGTTAGAGGTGGAAATTTGGGTTTTAGTTGGGTTGACTTATACAACACATATTTGACTTGTAACACGACAGGTTCAGTTTCATGACTGAAACTCCTACATCTCTCTTGAAATGTCAAGTTAGAAATGGAAGCGCATTGGAGACACTATGCGGACAAGCGAATGGGGCAAAACAATATCACATTATCGGCGTCCACACGCAACGAGCAATGATAATTCTCGTATCCTCAAGCGTTCCCATCGTGATCATCTGGTTCGACACCTCCAACATTCTCGTTTTCTTCAGCCAAGATCGCGAGATCTCAATCGAGGCGGGAACTTTTATCCGTTGGATGATCCCGAGCCTTTTTGCCTATAGCATCCTCCAATGCCTAAACCGGTTCTTGCAAGCGCAAAACAATGTTTTGCCCTTAGTGATAGGCTCAGGAGCATCGGCTTTTCTCCACATTTTTGAGTGTTGGTGTCTCGTGTTCGTGTTCGGGTTAGGGATAAGAGGAGCTGCATTGGCGAATACTATCTCGGTTTGGGATAATGTGGTTCTTTTAGCGGGTTATGTAAAGTTGTCTCCGACTTCTAAGGAAAGTTGGACCGGGTTTTCAAAGGAAGCGTTGCAAGATCTTCTCAGCTTCGTAAAACTCGCCATTCCTTCGGCCGTAATGATTTGGTATGTCCTTTTTCGCCTTTTTGTTTGAAAATCACTCTTAACTTTCTTGGGTAAAATGTTCTTAAGTTGTCATGATTTTGTAACTTTTTATTTTGATATGTGCATAGCTTTGAGTATTGGTCCTTTGAGATGGTTGTTCTCCTATCTGGTCTCCTCCCAAATCCAAAACTAGAGACCTCAGTTTTGTCCATAAGGTATGTTACTCTATAGTTTCATTCATTTTAATATAATAAAAAATGATTGGTTACGACGTTATGTCGTTTCACGAGTTCATAATTGTAACGCTCAATTTTTAGGTTGAAACCCACATTTTTTGTCTGTCCTTGAGAGCGGGCAATATGAACCGAACCCACGGGCACTCAAAACCCAACTCACAATTTGTGCGGGTTCAGGTCGGGTGAGGACCAATTTTAGGGTCGGGCTGGATCATGTAACCCTACGCATTATGCCTATCAAACCACCAATCCAAACATCTTTCGGGTCGAGTTAGACCTTTTAAATCCGACCCAAAACTTGAATTGCCACCTCTGAGAAATTAAATATTAAATAAGAATTAGGTCCATGGTTTAAAGTATTGTTGAGCGGTTTAGAAAGTGCAGAAAGATTTAACCCGATAACTATGACATGTGAAAAGCTTGTTCTTGCAGCCTCAACACATGTTGGATGGTCTACATGATTTCTGTAGGTCTTGGGGGAGCTACAAAGTCAGTTATTCAAATAGCATCACATTTATTGCCAAAAAAACATTCATTTTTGTTCACTAACATTGATGTTTTCTGATAAATAGTACTAGGGTTTCCAATGAACTCGGAGCTGGGCACGCACAAGGTGCGCGCCTAGCTCTAGGCGTCATGATTGTAATGGCAATATCAGTGTGTGCGATAGTGGGAATCACGATAGTTTTAGTGCGGTACATGTGGGGAAAGCTTTACAGCGACGAGGAGGAAGTTCTAACATATGTCGCAAAAATGATGCCATTGCTAGCCTTATCGGACTTCCTCGATGGATTCCAGTGTGTACTCTCAGGTACTAACGTTTTAAAGCATAGTTGTTTCGCTCTTTTGAACTGCCAAATTTAGAGTTTGACAATCTGAATCTGAAACCTACACTTACCTGTTAAAGCAAAATAAAGTAGACCTCAATGGTTTTTGGGTTAGGTCGGGATTGTGATCTCAAAATTATATATCGAGTTAGGAATATCCACGCTCAACTGCACCCTAGTCCGACCCAAGTTTGAATTAGGCCTTTTTTGTTAGTCAAAAATTCAATTTGTCAACTCTAGTTAAATGTAAATGTCATTATTTTCCTAATAATGTTGAGGTTTTAGGGGCTGCAAGAGGGTGTGGATGGCAAAATCTATGTGCACTTATCAATCTTGGAGCTTACTATGTTGTGGGACTTCCTTGTGCTGTGGCCTTAGCTTTTTTCTTCCATATTGGAGGAATGGTCGGGTCTTTTTCCTCGTTATTCTTATATATTTTTTCTCCAAGTCTTATGCACTGAGCTGTTCTTTTTCTCTATCCTCTCTGCTTGTAGGGGCTGTGGATGGGCATCATTTGTGCACTTTGTGTGCAAATTGTGGCACTTGTTGCTATAAATGCATATACTAATTGGGATCAAGAGGTGTGAAGGTTTTTGACACATTGTGAAAGAGCATTTAGCTTCAATATCTAACTAATAAATTTAAAATTTTGGATCAATTTCTGAGATATTGAATTGTCTCAATTTGCAGGCAAGGATGGCTGCAGTTAGAGTTGAAAAAAGTTGCATGGTTTTTGAAGCAACCAATCATTGAAAACGACAATTCAGTGTACAAGACTCACGTGCAGATTTGAACATGTTTGGATAGGAACCGGGCCAGAAAATGGACCAAACTGAACCGATTCAATTCCACCCAGTCTTCAGTCCAGTCCCATCCAACTGAATTTATTCTTTTTTAAATAAAAAATATATTTTTTTAAAATACATTCTATTGATAATTGTAATTTTTAAATAACTTTTAGTACAATATACATCTTAAAAAGTCTTTTTTCCAATGGAACAGAAATTGATCCATTCAGTTCAGAATATTCAAAATCAGTCCAGTTTTCGGTCCATGTTTCATGAGAAATTCGGTATCAATCTGGTATTAATTAAAATGAAATCAATAAAACTGTGCAGGACTAATAGGTTGAAGCAAATCTAGAAGAAGAGTTCACTAAACTTTATAACAACAATAGCTACTACAATTGGAAGAGTTTGAATTATGGCAACATGATTTCACCAAAACTGATCACAAACCAACCACCAAAAAAACCAAGGTAAGAGTGTAGGCATTTAAACTTACAAGTGCTCTTGCGAATTCTGTGGATGATCCAGTGGAGGCGATTTGCTATTCTCATTGGGTTCTGCGCTTTGAACAGGTGAAGGCGGGGCTTGTAATGTTGGTTCTCCATTCTCGTTGTTCTCGGGATTGTTTTCTCCATTCTCTGGCTCGTTCTCGCCATTCTCAGGGTGAAAGTTGATCGGGAATTTTGTTACTCTAGGTTTGTCGGCTAAGATATTTCTTTGTACCTTGTCGATCAAAACCTTGGAAGGAGGTTCTTCACGCAACTGTTCGTCAGCGTAATCGTTGTTCACGTAGTATCCAACTCGAACAAATTCCTGCCCGAGGTACGAGCATGTCAGAAGAAGTACCGTAACACCAATTATATCCTCTTCTCGAATCTTGGATGGGTCCGGAGGGTCTGCCTGATGGGAGTCCAAAAAATAATTCAGATTCACTTTGTTACGTAATTAAACTAGAAAACACAATTAAGGACTCCAAATATTCATTGACTATTACCTGGAAGATGAAGCGATAGTTGCCAACATTAACAGGACCGACAAGCACACTCTCGAGTAGTTGGTCATAAGTTTCATCCTCGGCAGATCCGACGTAGATAAGCTTCCATTCCAGGTCTGCAATAAAAAATTCAAAGAATATAAACTTGATTAGGAAAGTAACAGTTAATCAAAATTTAAATCTTCTGGTTAACATTTTGTTGCACTACATCCATGAATATTTCACAAAGTTACAGAATTGAGTCAAATGAATATTGTATAAGCTTAAAACCCAAGTCAGCCATAAGATTCTACCTAAATGTCTGCTTCCAGTTTCAGCGGAAAAAAAATCTTTTGAAGGACCATGATAGAATGCAATAGTAGTATTTTACTTTCATAAACTGACACTACATGTACAAAATAACTAAATAAATAAATGTTGTGAAATCAAGAGATGCTAGGTAATCTTTAAATTACACAAGTTTACCAGTAACCAGAAAGGCCGTGACATATTTGCTTAAGACCATTATACGATCAGATCCACCAAGCTACGGTATTGATTTTAATATCACCTTGAGACCGAGCAATCCTCAGTCCTCACCCAGATACAAAATCATGGCAGTTAATAGTTAACTTAACTAAACAGCACACTTCATATCAGAACAGGACGATGATTTATTAAGAAATCTCAGTCCATAACGCAGGGTTATAACTCATAAATACACAAATGCAATGAACAAATTTACATATCACTTTGGATAGCATTCAGATTGAAAGTTTAAATGGGAAAGAGAATATAAGATGGGATTGGGATTAAAACTCTCACTCCAGAGTCATTTTCATGACCAAAAATTCATATTTCAAACATGAAGAATGTGAATCTCATTTTCAATACTCAATCGTAAACAAAAATTATAATCTACCACAACCTTAGAGGATTTGAGCTAATGGGACTTGTGCTGAGTTATCTTTCCAATGTTAGAACAAATGCACAGAGCAAATTAGCCAATGGGGTTGAGAGTCAAGACTAAAATTCATCACATAGATATTCAAAATCGAATCTTATTAGCTTATATAGGGCAATCTCATAGGCCACACAGTGACAAAACGACAAGGGCGATTGAATGAAAGACCTAGTACCTAATTAAATGGACATATAATCAATTAATGAACAAACTGCCCTGCACTATTCAGACATACACAAGCCTTCCTGATTCTGGGAACAAAAGGCAAGCAACAATAAAACACATCCTATAATTCTCCATTTCACCTCAAATTTGAGGAGTACACGCAGTTGTGCCAATCTAGTTTCACAAATTTAAGAACAAACAAGCCAAAGCAAATGAAACCATAGAAAAATTCAGGCTCAATCAAATCATGACATCCAAAATAAAAATCACAGCCCAAATTTACAATTTTGAAGAACTAGGACTATATCACATCATCTAACTAACAAAACTGATGAAAATTTTCAAGTTTCAATAGATCAAGAAAATCTTCCATTCTAAAATCTGACGGTACAAACTACTGTGTCAATTTAGTTTCACAAGTTTTAATAACTAACAGTCATGAAAATGAAACAAAAAATATTCAAACCCCAACAAACATCATGACAGCAACAGCAAAATCAAGACCAATTTCAAAATTTTGAACGAGAACCAAATAGCATCATTTTAACAACATAACCCATGAAAATTTTCAAGATCAGGAGAATCCTCCATTTAGCCTCAAATTTGACAAGCGCAAACAGCTGTGCCAATCTAGTTCCACAAGTTATAAGAACTACCAAAAAAGAAAAAAAAAAAAAAAAAAAACTAATACAATACCCAAAACGAAATCACGTCCCAAATTTACAGTTTTGAAAAAACTGGAAAAATTTAGAGTTTCAACAGATCATGAAAATCCTCCATTTCACCTCAAATTCAACCAATACAAAAAATTGTATGCCTAGAAGATTAATCATAAAAAATAAAAACTAATATATCAAATAATTCATGACCGGAACAAACAAAATTATAGAGCAGGATTACAATTTTGAACAGCAGAAACTAATTCAATAGATCAAGAAAACCTCCATTTCACCTCAAATTAAAATAGTACAAACAGCTGTGCTGTCTAGTTTCACAAGTTTAAGAACTAACATGCCAAGAAAATGAAGCGAAAATAATAAATAAATAAATAAAATCAATCCCCAAACAAATCATGACATTCAAAATAAAACCACATCCCATATCTACATCTGGGAATAAATCACAACACCCAACCAACAAAACCCATGAAAATTTTCAAGTTTCAACAGGTCAATAAAATCCTCAATTTCACCTGATATTCGATGAGCACAAACAACTATGCTAATGTAGTTTCACAAGTTTTAAGAGCTAACAAGCCAAGAAAAACATAATCAAACCTCAAACAAATCATAGCAGCCCAAATTTACAGTTTTAAACAACTGGGACCGAATAAAAAAAATCCAACCAACAAAACCCCTGAACAATTTCAATCTTCACCAGATCAAAAATGTCATTTCCTAAAACCCTAGCACAACTTCCAAAACCAATCCCCATGGCCAGTCTCGGTTCGATCTCGCGATTACACAAATCGTGATCAGAGAATACAAAAACAAAAGGCCATGAAATCGAAAAGGGTCGCCGAAATTACCGTCTTTGAGGGGCGTGAGGCACTCGTAGGAGATTTCGAACTGAAACGGGTTGAGGAACGCGGCGGGATTGTCCAAAACGGCGACGTTTGTGAGGTTGACGGCGCTCATTTTCTGCAACAAGGGCTCTTCTTTTGACGGATCGAGATTGGTTGCGAATTGGGTTTCGAGATCATGGAAGAGAGAACCCAAAAATAAGCCCTAATCCACAGTCTCTCTTGAGACTGTGAGGATGTGGCGGTGGATTTGAATTGAAATCGATGACTGGGAACCGAGAAACGAAGGTGGCGACGGAGATGGTGGATTTGGAGTTTCGGGATGGTTTTGACCGGAGAGAGGGAAGGAGACTACCGGGTACAGCCGGTGGTGGGTTTGGGTCTGTGGAGGGAAAGAAGATTGTGAATTTTGTGATTTGGCGGCAGATTTTAACACCCCCAAACAATCCATTTTTCATTTAGGCATATCTTATTCAAATTTTTGTTTCAATTTTGTCCCAAATCATGTTATTATTATTTTCGAATTTGTTCAATTATATCGGTACCGACAAATAAGACTAATGGGGGTACTTTTCTTTCGAAGAATTTGTTCACGTACAGATTAAATGAATTTGACTAAATGTACCACTAAAATTATATAAAATTACCGATGATACTAGTTTAGGACATAATCATATAATTGCTACGACGACCTAATTATTATACGATGATAATAATATCACCCAATAGGTAATTATTAGCAAGTATTCCTCAAAGTTGCCAATTTGTAAGCTTTCAATTTGTGCTCCATGGAATGCATTGAAACACCTAAGATTTTTAATTATTCACCCTATATTATTACTTTTATGCATGATTCTTATATATTTTTTATTTTTATTAATGACTCATTTCATGTCATTTTATGTTATTTTTTATTGAAAATGTTTTGCTTCAGTTCTTCAAATATCTATTTTTTTATTTCAAAATTGAATTTAATTGAATTTTTGGATTCACCAGTGCATCATCACAACTGGTCAATCTACCTTAAAATCCAATTCCAAAAAACAAATGCACTGTATAATCTCAATCTATCACTTTTCTTGCTGACTTTGCAGCTATTCACAAGTGGATTAAGGAAGGAGTAGTCATAGATATCCAGTTAAGCTAGTGAAGAGGGCTTGCATAAAAAATGCTCATAAATTAGTTAATTTTGATAAATTTGGTGTATCCAAGCTTTGGCTAAGCATTATCTTTTGTAATCCTTATATATATATATATATTTACGAAGTAACCCTGTTACTTTTATTCATGCTCAAACGAAATACAGTCAATGTTAAAACTAATATCCGAATCCAGAACCAGACACGGACACAAAGACCTGACCTAAACCAAGCCCTTACATCGCTGATTCTCTCCTCCCTTGAACCTAACAACCTCTCATCCAAAGTAACTAAAAACAAAAGAGATAACAGAAAACATAACAGCAATAATAAATCTTGTATATGCATATCCCATCCGGCATCCCGAGTCCTTTTGTGAGACCCGACAAGGCGTGTACAATCTTCATCATCACGAATCGCTCCCCTCTCCTCTTCACTTCTAAAATTGGCTTGCCCTCTTTAAGTGAGGAGGCACCCTCCTCTAACAGTGGCCGGCCACCTCCACTGCAGTGCATACTTTCAGGCCTCAATAGTCTAAGCGAGTCTGCTCCTTTTGGCTCGCATGTTCATTCTAGGAATCCATCTCGCTCCCATCCCCGACCACCCTAAACCTCTTCCCATCTAACATAGTGGCGTCATTCTTCAACTCATGTTGCCCTACTCGGTTCTCTGTAATAGTCAGTCCAATATCCATCCTTATAATTAATGGACTTTCTATTACTAAAAAAAATATTCCTCAATGATCATCAGCTTCAAGTATTGTTCTTCTTCTTTTTCCTCGAGAGACCTTACTGGGTTGAGCTCGTCAGATCTGAGCGGAGCTCGCCAAATTCAGGACAAACTCAACTGGTCATGCGCTGCCGTGAACATCGCCACCATCCTATCCAAATGTCATGTTTCTTTGTGTGAATACCTAGTGCAAAAACAACGGCATTTGTCTACACATATCAGTTGACTACAAAATTTACATTTCAACTCGAAACAACATTGAATGAAGATAAATTGAAAGTATAGAATACGTGATTGTGAAGAAGACGATACAAAGATAGAGATTTTTTTTTATTTCATGCATAAAGAAAAAAATTCAAAAAATTCAAGTTTGCATCGAGGCCTTGTAAAATTTTGCCACATCAACGTATCTTCAATGGTCAAGAGTACACGTTGACTTTATTTAATAAACCCAATGACATAGTCTAACGATATGCATCAAATTGTGTTCAAAATCATAAATTAGCTATCATAGCTAGTAGAATAAAATTTTGGATACCATAATGAATTTTCGAAATAACTTTGGGTGCCAAATTTGTCTGTTTCAATCCGTTTTAAAATGAGTTAGGTTTGCTTGGTTTGCGAGTTTTAGGATGCGGACGGGTTACGCTTGGGTTTTACGGATCGAGATGCTTGACTTGTCTGACAATATATACACAATAAGCTCAACCCAAACAATTGATTATATCTTCTTACGTGAGGCAAACTCACAAAATATCTTGGTTGAGTTATGGGCGTCAAATATATTTGATTTGATCCGATCCCGTTCAATTTCAACTTGGTTCGATGTAAATTCCAACTTGACACAACCATTTTTAGTTACAAACATGCATAAGTACTCAAACACGAAACTTCTTTTTCATTTTTGATACCACAAACACGAAACTTCTTCGTTTTTTTATATTTGTTGAGCTACATAACATGGAGTAACTCTTTTATTTTATTCTAAGTATCACCACATACCGTCAGCAAGGAGCTCGAACTCAAGACCCTAAAGAGAATCTAAAACAAATTAACTACTTGACCCAATATGCATTGGACAGTAACACAAAACTTCTTAGTTGAAGTAGTAAACTTTTTTGTATTTTAGGCATTATTGGTGTATTATACGCTATTAAATCTAAAATTTAAGATTTTTTTAGGTAAAATATTAATATTAATAGTTAGAGAGTGTTTAATAATAAAAAATGGTTTTCCCGCTCCTTTGCGTGCTACGTACGTGTGTGCGGCTAGGGTTTCCGTTTCAGTGATTCAATAGCAGTGATCGTTGGCGAGTTTCGCCGATAGGAGTGTTTCTCTGTCGCCGGTAGTGTTTGGAGGTAGGAGGTATGGTGGTGCTTTGTTGGAACTGTAGAGGGGCCGGTAATGGGCGTAGAATGAGGGTCCTTCGGGTCCTCCTATATGCGAGAAAGCCGGTGGTGGCATTTTTGAGCAAGATGAAGCTTTACCGGAGAGAGTTGGATGGATTATTGGGACCATGGGGCTTCGACAATTGTTTCGCAGTGGACTGTGACGAGTAGAAGGGTGGCCAGAGATGCGGTTTGGCATTGCTATGGAAGAATACGGTAAGCATTCGTTTACTCGGTAGTTCCCGATACTTTATTGATGTGATTGTTACGATGGATTCGGTAGGGGAGTGGAGATTTACAGGTTATTATGGTGATCCAGATCGGGGTCAAAGGTTGGAGTCATGGGGTATGTTGCGGGATATTGCTCCTCGGAGTACCTTACCATGGCTATGTGCGGGTGATTTTAATGGTATATTATATGGACATGAGAAGATGGGGGACCCTTATATCTTATGAGATTGATTGAGGGGTTTCGTGGTGTGATGGAGGATGTCGGATTGATTGACTTAGGGGCGGAATGTGATCAATTCACATGGCGTAGAGGTGATGATAATGACCCACAGGTAGAGGAACGCCTTGATAGAGCTTTTGGCTCAAGGGATTGGATCCAAACCTTTGGTAACTGGAAGGTTTGGAACTTACCGTATTTGTCTTCAGATCATAGGACCATCTTGATAGAGCCGGCACAGGAACCTACAAGTCGCATTCGGAGGTTTCGATACGAACATTCTTGGTTCTCGGACTCGAGGTGTGGGATTGCGGTTAAGGGATGGTGGACCGGAGAGGGCTTCACATCGATCATGGATCGTATTCAAAATTGTGGTGCCACTATTAAGCATTGGAGGAGTTCCGAAATTGATACGAAAAGGGAAGTTGAGAGCACTCGTAGGAGGATGGAAGTTGCGGATGGTAGGGGTGGGGAAGCGGGTGTTGAGCGGGCTTGGTATTTTCAGGCACTAAAAAAAAGAAGGTGTTTTGGAAGCAAAGAGAAAAGGTTAATTGGCTTCGAGATGGTGATTTGAACACGAAATATTTCCATGCGTTTTCAAAGTTTAGGCATAAATAGAACAGGTTGACCCAATTGAAGAACAGTGATGGGGTATGGGTTCGTAAGACTAGAGAATTGGAGGAGTTAATTTAGGATCATTTTATTCGCATGACCGACAGGGAGCAAACGAACCTGAGTGCCGTGTGTGGGGATATCCGACGGGTGGTGGGAGAGGAACAGACCCGGGTTTTGACCCGAGATTTTTTGGCTGATGAGGTCAAGCATGCGTTGTTTGAAATGCATCTGAATAAAGCTCTGGGTCTGGATGGTTTCTCGCCGATTTTTTATCAGCAGCATTGGGCGCTAGTGGGAGAGGAGGTGACTCGGGCGTGTTTAGAATGTTTACGGAAGGGTACTTTTCATGAAGCGTTTAATGATGCAAGTCTAGTGTTGATCTCGAAAAAGACAAAATCAGAAATGGTAGGTGATTTGCGTCTCATAGCTCTATGCAATGTCATCTACAAGATTGTGGCGAAAGTTCTTGCAAATCGTCTCAGGGAGGTTATTGATGTGGTTATTTCTGAGGAGCAGAGTGCGTTTGTGACAGGGAGGCTGATAACAGATAATATATGTATAGAAAACGAGTTGGTGCATTGGATTGGTAGGAATAGGCGAGACAACGACAGGTGGTTTGCTCTCAAATTGGATATGGCAAAGGCGTATGACAGGGTTGATTGGAACTATTTGGAGACGATTATGCTTAGAATGGGTTTTGCCGGGTCGTTTGTTCGGCTGGTAATGTTATGTGTTTCCACTTCTCGCTTTCGTATTGATGTTAATGGTCGATTGTTGGAAGGTTTTACACCGTCTCAGGGGTTGAGACAAGGTGACCCACTCTCTCTATTTTTATTTCTCATCTGTGCAGAAGGACTTTCTCACCTAATTAAGAAGAAGGAAGCAAGCAGTGATTGGGTTGGATGTAGGGTGGCGGTAGGGAGCCCGAGGGTGACACATTTATTTTTTGCTGACGATGCGCTGTTGTTTTGTAAGGCTACAGCGGATTCTGCTGCCCACATGAAAGATTGTTTACAGGTTTATGAGCAGGCATCGGGACAGAAGGTAAATTTTCACAAATCGTCTCTCTTCTGTAGTCCCTCAACTAGTGATAAGTCTCGACTGGATATTGAGGGTATTTTTGGGGTGCTGATGGTGGAGGAGTTTGGTTCATATTTGGGTGTCCCGGTCGGTGTTGGTAGACAAAAATATGTTGTGTTCAATGACTTTGTGGAAAAGGTGCAGGATCGGGTTGGAGGGTGGAATAGGAAGTTGTTGTCTCAAGCCGGGAAGGAGGTCTTACTCAAATCGGTTGCACAGGCGCTTCTTACTTACACAATAAGTGTGTATCTGATTCCGCAAGGTGTGCTAGATAGTTTGGAGCGAATATGGAATCGGTATTGGTAGGGCTCGCGGTCGAGTCATAGTGGGAGTTTGCATTGGCGGAGCTGGAAGAAGCTATGTGTCCCGAAATGTGCAGGGGGCTCGGGTTCAGGAAGCTTCGCGAATTTAATCTGGCTTTGCTTGGCAAATAATGGAGGAGATTAATGATGGAGCCGAACTCCTTATTAGCGTGGGTCTTGAAAGGTAAGTACTTTCCTAACTTGACTTTCATGGAAGCTCCCTTGGGATCTAATCCTAGTTATACTTGGCATTCTATGTGGGAAGCTAAGAAGGTTCTTGATTCGGGTTTATTTTGGAGAATTGGGAATGGTATAATGGTCCGGGTGTATAAGGACAAATGGGTGGGGTCGGAGGTAGGTTTTCAAAACCAATTCCGGGTCTTGGACGATAACGCTCGGGTTGAGGAGTTATTTCGATATGACTCAAGAGAGTGGGATGAGTACAAAATTAATCTTTGTTTTAATGGTCTGGTTCGGGAGGAGATCATGAGGATCTCTTTGAGTTTTGATGATGTGGATGATAAACAGTTTTGGAAAGAAGATGAGTCCGGGGTTTATTAGGTAAAAAGTGCGTATAAACTCCAATGTCAGGTGGAGGTGAACGAGTCGGTAAGGAAGCTTTGCGAATTTGTTTGGAATGTAAAAGTTCAGCCGAAAATTAGACTATTTTGGTGGAAAGTCTTGAATGGTTGTTTACCGGTTAACTCCAACTTGCGTGGGCGGGGGGGGGGG
>JAYMTA010001167.1:0-21411 GCA_036897625.1 Pelargonium cotyledonis
ATGCTTACAATTGCTAATTTAATGATATTATTTCAGGTCATGGCCTTGGAAAGGTTTGAGCACCTTGGGTTTCTGATTCAATTTGGTGAAAAGGGACATGACTTGAGCCAAGCTGCTCCATTTTTTGCAAATTCAGATCCGGATATGCCTGCTGCTCCTGTTCCTGCAGCACAAGTTCATGATTGGCTTCTACAGAATATTGTTGCTGCACTGGAGCATGTAACTGAAAGAATTTCTGCAAAAGAAAACGGGCCACCTGGTTCCATGGATCAGGATATTGCAATGGCTGATGCCTGCACAAGTACACCAAAGGCCTCAACAAGTGCTAGGAGTCCATGCTTTATAGAGGGAATCTCAAAATCATCATTTGTAAAGCAAGCATCTGACATCAAAGGTTCCTCCTTGAAGGTTAGACAATTTGGCATTTTTTTTATAATGCTTTACTATAATGATATTATCTCCATTCATCCACCCAACATGTTTTATAGGATTTTTGCATATGCATATTGATGTAATCACAAATTGATCATTTCAATGGGAAATTTTTGTTTTGTTCTAGCTTCTAAAAGATGTTGTTTATTGCAGGTTTTGAACTGTCATGATTCTGTCATTTATATCTTAGCGCCTTTGAAATATGCTACCATATATGGATGCTCTGATGCAACTATAGTTCTGGGAGCTGTTGGCAAGGTAAATATACAGACAAGACTATATCACTAATTAAATGTTGCGTTGGATCCTGGATTGGCTGATCATAAATGATTTGTTCATAAATATTTGTTAATTTATCCGTGTAGCTAGTTCATGGTACCACCTGTGTGTTATGTGTGTATAAATGCTCTGGAGATGACATCTATTGCTTTCTAAATAAATTGGAGTGATGTGCACAATGGTCCTTTCTTGATGGAAGTGGTTCTTTGCATTTATGAATTTCATGTCTTCTACAGGCAGTAAGAGTTGAACACTGCGAGCGGGTTCATGTAATTACAGTGGCAAAACGGATCTGCATTGCCAATTGTCGTGAGTGTGTTTTCTTCTTAGGCGTTAACCAGCGACCACTTATTGTTGGGGATAACCATAAATTGCAAGTAAGTCTGTCTGTGAATGTTATTAAGTCCTGTCAAGGCAACATTACCATATTGTTCCTCCGTCTACCAATACCTCTCTCAAAATTGAATTTTTATGATACCCAATCTTCTCGAGGGGTTAGTACTTTGTGAATGCATGACATGATGTCCTTGTATCTAGTTCAGATAGATAGGTATTGTTATTTATTTATTTAATCAAATTTTCTGTCTTTGCTTTGCTGTACAATGTGTTCTATATTTTGTATAAGCAGAGCAACTATTTTATTCTCTGTATAGGCATGATGGGGCTGAGCAAGGTGCCTCTCATGAATGTTTGAAGGAACCTGGCACATATGTAGGATTTTGATGGATGGTAATTGTGTTAGTATGGATAATAATGGTGACGGTGTGTGTGAGAAAGCGAGAGAGAGAGAGAGAGAGAGCATTGTTGGACCCAAGAGATTTCAACAAGGTGTTCTTTATTGATTACTGTTCTGAGCCAAACTACTATTGGCTTAGAATCCTTGAACTGCATACGTGTGTGTATGTTTGTATCACTACATAAAATCTGGCTATAGCTACAACTTTTGCGACCAAAAATGGTTGTAGCGGAGTCTGGGACTACATATATGTCCTTGAACTGCATATATGCTCTATTAGTCTGGGACTTGCATATACAAAAGCTTAGGGGCCACAATTGATTGTCATCTTAGAACCCAAACACGAGTCCAACCTACACCTTCATGTATCCCAGATTCATGATAGTTTCATAGATACTAAATAATCTATATTCCAATTCACAATAAAAGAACAGAATTCTGTCAGGTTAATTGTTGGTTTTTGCCGAATATAATTCTCATTAGTTTTTCTTTTGTTTCACTGGGAAATGCCTGTTGAAGCACTTTTTCAGTGAACTTTGTCCAAGGTATTGTTAGTGAATGTTCTTGGCTTTGAGCTCTGAAGAGTGGTTCTGCACACTAGAAGCATCTTATAAAGCAGTTCATTTGTTGTTTGTTACAGACTCTAGCCCTTTTCTTCAGGACAAACACTTTTATCGTATATCTTTTTTTTGCTATTTCCTTTTTAATTATATCCCATCTTTATCAGGTTGCACCATACAATACATTTTACTCTCAGTTGGAGGAACACATGACTGAAGTTGGCGTCGAGACAACTATCAACAAATGGGATGAACCACTAGCATTAGGAATGATTGATCCACATGATTCATTATCTCACCCTGCAGGTGTCTCTGATGTTCAAGCTGAGACAGCTACCCGTGTGGACCCTGACCAGTTCACACAATTTCTGGTAAGCTTTTTTGTTTTTATATCAACGTGATATGAAACTGTGCATGATAGGTTGACGTTGAATAGATTAGATTAAGGCATAGACATGTATAGGGCTTTGACATATAACTTTTCATGAGAATATGTTGTATTTACGTACATATTTTGTTATTTTACAGATTCCAAACTGGTTTGGAGGTGAATCCCTCGGGTCCACAAAGGACAACCCATTTAAACTGCCAGATGCATATGTTGCTTCTCAGGAAAGAAATGTATGTCCATGGAATTTGCTATTTGTAGTACTAGTGTTTTAAGTGATGATCTTGTGTATGTGTTTCATCCTATCTGATGTATTGTATGGTTGTCCCATATACTTCAATTTCAGCAAAAGAATTTGGGAGAGATCAAGCAAACATTAAAGAACGCATCCCTTGAAGAAAATAAGAAAAAGGAATTATCATGTGCGCTCCATGTGTACTTCAAAGATTGGCTATATGGTAATGACCAGTTCCCATTCTTCAGTTCCATTTCTTGCTCATATATCAGTATTTGGAGATTCCTATTATTTTAAAGTTAAGTGATTTTTCTCGCTACCAAGTCATCCCGAAATTGGATCAGTTATAGGACTGAGACAATGTTTTTAAGGAAAATACCCAGCCCTATTGGCTTATTATCATTGTTAGATGATACGGCTTGTGATTTTCTTTTGCCACAAACTTTATTGTCAAGTGTTGCTGCTACGCTAAATTTTCTAGGATTCTTTCCATGCTTACGATCTGTCTGTTTATTACATCTGACTGAATTGCTCAACGTTGTGCCAGCTTCTGGAAATATCCGTCAACTTTACTGCCTACAAGGTGATTAAAATTCAGTGATGCAGTGGCGAACCGAGCACAGTATAGAGAGGCGTCTAGTTTATTTTCTCCTTCAACCTCGTACCAAGTTACTCAACATTTCTGTGTACTGCAGGCTGCTGAGAATATACCCTATGTAGTTGGAATGATCCAGTTACATAGGTGCAAAAAAAAAAAAAAAAATTGCATTTGCTAATCTCACAAAAATATTATTTTTGAAAGAACATTATTGTAATATTTTGTTAATCTAGGTCCAGCCTTGTGAAATTAAAATGTTTTTGAGTATATTTTTCACTTTTTGTGATTTGCCAATGTCTTTTTTCCATTCCCTGTTCTGCTTTCTAGTTTAGTAGCTCCCTGGTTTAAGTTGGGCAAGAACAAAATAAAACAAAAAAATCCGACGGGTATATGGTACCGCAAATCGCGAATATGGGGTAAGCGAAATGATGAAACAAAACCCTATATGGGGACCGAAGAATTTCTAAATCCAAAAGACCAAATTGGTCGACAAATTCGAGATAAACGAGTTTCAAATTTTACGAAAACACACACACATTTACAAAACTTTACTTCAATGATTGAAATCTAGATGTGAAATTATTGCTCACCTTAACATTCAATTCTAATTCTATTTCATATAATTTTGTATGATATAAATAATGTATTTTATTTTCACAAGAGAAATGTGGAGGGGTAAAATATGTCTCAACTATTGCACAAAATTTTTTTTTGTACAAAGTGACGTGTCATTTAACTAGACATGACACATAATTTTTTTGGGGATGACTTGTACGAATCAAAATTTGCTAAATGTATAATTTGTTTTATAAACCGGACGCTCTAAGCTAGAAATTTATAAGAGTGCAATAATATCATACAAGTCGAATTACTATTCATATAAATTTAATATTAAACTAAAAAATAAAAATTAGCTGGCATATCATTTTGTACGATAAATCTGGTGACAAGTAACAATTTTCATTAAAAAAAAGTTACTTTCGATGACATTAGAGAGTATCGAAACCGAAATAACGCATTGAAGGCGCACGTTAGATATACGCGCCTTCAGTCCAAATGCGATCTGACCCAATTCAACCCAAGCTTGGCTCTGTGAACAACTTCACTTCCCTACACTACCAGAACTCCACCGTTGAAGAAGAGACTCAATTTTCCGAGAAACATTTTCCCAGAAAATGCAGTCTCAAGAGGACATTCGTAAGCTGCCCATAGACATCACTTTCTCTCGTCTTGGAGGTAATCGACTATGCACACTTCATTCGATTGCTATAGCTACGTTCGTTTCTGATTCTGCATGAATTATTTTCCGGATTTTTTTCTCCGGCAGGCACAGCTAGACACTTTATTTATTTTCCCCTTAACAATTTATCACCGATCAACTGATCCTGAATTTGATTATTGTTTTCGGTGGCTTTTAGTTTGCTTTTCTGATTTGATATTAGTATTGTTTTTTATTTATATAATTTTCTGTAATTGAAGAATGGTTGGTTGATCGGAAGAGAATCCCGTCCGATTGGCGGAAACGAATTGCTGCCATAAGAGCTCGAATATCAAAGGAATTCGCATCGCTGCCCAAGGATATTGATCCATATTTCCAAACCCTAGACCCCGAAGGTCAGTATCAGTTATAAAATTGATTTAAATTTTGAATGACAAGGGATGTTTGTATGGGCAACTATTGCAACTTAGTACCTTTTTTGTTTGTTGCTGAGAGGACTGGGTTGAAAATGAAGAAAGCTGGGGAACTTAGTTTAAATTCACTGAGAGGACTGTGTTGACAATGAACTAAGTTCCACTATGTTCAGTGTTTAAGATAACTTGTTAACTGAGTATAATTGTATTGGTGTGGACTTACAGTGGGAAATCATTGAATTTCCTGGGGGTTGTGTTTTTTAGTGTGGAGAAAACTGGGGTATGTTTTGAAACTTCCATAAGTTATAAGTGACTGAATCATGAGTAGAAAAGTTCCCCTAATTTTAGAAGTTAAGAAAGTATATATCTGATATCACAATGTTGCATAAGATGCATCTTTAGTAGTGATGTCATTTGAAGATACAACATTATCAGCAAGTATTAATGGGACAGCTAATTTATGTTCCATGCTCCACAAAGAAGCAGATGGCTGTCCAAAAAAAAAATTACTGGCTTTAATTTAGTTAGGAATTGGACGTAGAAGCAATAATGTGATTATAGAAGTGGTCAATAGCTTGCCTTTTAACAAAAGTGCCACGGAAAATGATGAATTAGATACGAATTTGTATGTACATACTGTGAGCTGCTAAATTTTATTATTTTTACTAAGCACAGCCATTTTACTTGTTGTATGATGACTGGCCTACTATCTCCAGGGATTGGTTACTTGGAGGCCAAACAAATATATGATATACTTCTGAAGTCCACTCCAGAAAGCCGGAATATATTTGGCCGGCTATCAGGAGCTGCTGTAAGAAAATCTTACTCCTCTCTCATTGGTCACCTGGATTTTCAGTTGATTGAAAAGTAGCTAATATCTATTGGCAGGGGTCTTGGGAGGCAATTGTTCATTCTTTCGAGAAAGATCACATATACCTTGGTGAGGCTGCTCAGATAATGGCTCAAAATGTTAACTATGAAATGTATGTATGAGCTCTTGCTATTAACAAAGAATGCTTAAGATATTTTGTTTTTAATATGTTATTCATGCTATTGATATATTTGTTCTCTTTACATATGAAGCCCGTATCAGAAAAAACAGGTGCAAAAGATTCAGCAACAATTAGCAGAACTAGAGCGCAAAGAAGCTGATATAAAAAGAAGTGCGGCTCTTTCAGCTGCTAAATATGCAGAGGCTTGTCAGGAGCTTGGTTTGCAGGTATGTTAGGCCCATAATTATTGGCTTGGTATGATATATGCTCTCTTTTTTTTCTTTTTTCTTTTTTTTTCGTATTGACATAAACTAGACTTTTTTACTTAGCAGGGGAAAAATGTGAGGATGGAACTTTTGGAGACTGCCAAATCACTTCCAGCCACATTTAGCAGGATCCTAGAAGTTATAAATAGTGATTCTATGTCTCAGGCGATGGAATACTATAACACTTTTGTGAGAGATGTTCACACAGAGAAAGATGTGAGGCTAAATTTGTTCTTCTTGTGATTATTGCTAGAACCAGTGTTAGAAGCGTGGCTTGCATTCAAAAGTACAGATAGAGATTTAACATTTGTGTTTCATTTAGTTTAATAAATTAATTTAGCTTACAAATGTGTTTGCAGAAACCATCATGTACTGTTTTAATGAACTTGAAAGACGTTCGTGAAAATCCTCCATCTCTGAATGTTTCTGTTGGCACTGAGATCCTTGGTTCTGTGGATGCTCACTTAATCTCCAATGAAGCAAACCTTGCGCAGACGGACATGGATGTTTCTGCAGATTATATTGATTGGGATATTACTGTGGACAGTTCACAGATTGATTGGGATATTGGTACAGTGGAAGAAACAGAGGACACTGGTAATGGTTTAGGCCCTTATGAAATCGTTGATGCCAGTGTAATCTTACAGAATTCTTCACCGAGTGAAGCTGTAGTATCTAATCAAACCCCATTGAATAAAGAGGATGATAGCTTGGTACCCGTGATATCTTGGGATATTGGTGTTGAAACACCTCAAGTTGATTTGATTGATGACACCCACTCAGCGAATGTAAGCCTGTACGATCAAACATATGCTCCTGATGCCTCAACTCAAGCTCCAGATATCAAGGAAGAGAGGAGTCAGCTATTGGAGACAGAATATAGGAACAAGATTCTTGACGATTTGTACGAGGTATATGCTACTTTATCATATCACAATGTGATGTTTCTTTCCGTTTGGCTAAATTTATTTTTGTGTCCCAGTCCTGTTTAGGGTAGCATTGATACAGCCCTGAGAATACATGTTAGTTTCATTTTATATTGTCATCAGATCAAAGCATATCTAGATCGGTGATTAACTTTTGGCATTGAGATTATGTTAACAGATCAAAGCGTTTTTAAATCAACGTTTGGCAGAGTTGAGGAATGAGGAAAACCTGTCCTTGCAACACAAAATTCAAGCAGTTGCTCCCTATGTGTTGCAGCAGTATACCCCTGATGCCATTGAAACAATGCTAACTGATGTTTCCCTGCCTATATCTTTGCTGACAAATAGGAAAACTCGAGATTTGATCATGATTCTGAACTCCAAAAGGTAACACTCAATAATTTATAACTGTTTTGTGTTTTAACCATTATCATTTCATGTTTTCTTAAGATCCATAGGAATGGTTCTCTTAATAGAATTTTCCCAATATACCTTTGCTACAATTTGTCTGCCAGCAGTAAGTGGAAGTAAATTACTTTCAGTTGCTGTTTTGTGTGTGGAAATGGATATTACTTGCATTTTATATTCTTGAATATGGATATTTCTCCCCTTTATATGCAAAGCTATCTATGTTTAGAAGAAGTTGCTAGATTGTTGTACTATGGATTTACTTGCATAGACTATTATTTGGCACGGGCCAGAGTACTTACTCTTGCAACATATAAATAAATGTTGTCGGCAATCAGCATCTTCTATTCCAATTTTACCACCATATATAGTTTACTCAATGTGTCCAGTTCAGATATTGTTTTAACTGGCCCACATGGATACTAGAAGTAATGCTTTTTATTGGACTTTTTTGTAATTGGGTTTATTATAAAGGTTTACTTTGTTCTCTATGTATATTATTTAGATCAAGTGCCTACTGTTTTCCTTTGTAATGATTGGTGATGTCCTCTATTTCAGATTTCTGGACAGACTTGTAAGTTCATTGGAGGAAAAAAAGCATAATGAAGTGAAGTTGAAAGATGGCTTGAAGGACCTTGCTTCCAAAAGAATGGAGCTTCACAACTCTTTATCTTCATCATGGCCTAAGCAAGTGAGTTATTTACCCCCCTTTGATTTTAGACATAATTTTTGTGCTTCCAGATTAATTGGTAATACTGTTATTATTAAGGGAACTTCTCTTTATGGCAATGTTTCTGTGTTATCAAGATTTGATATCATTTCTAATCACTTAACCCTTTTCAGCTAGTCCAGAAATGGGTTGACACTGAAATTTATGTTTGATACAATGCTATTTGGGTGCCATCTCTCTCTCTCTCTCTCTCTCTCTCTCTCTCACACACACACACACACACACACAAACAAAACCAGAAAGAAATCTTTTAAATCGACTTGTTTGCTCTCAAATATAAAAGTACAGAGATTCTGCGGATAGGTTTATGTTATGCATAGAGTGATAGTTTTGAAATATTATAATTTATAGAGAAAGTATGCATTTTGGTTCTCTGCAATCATCTGCTGGAGGAATACGACTCCTTTTTGTTGTTTGCCGTGTTGGTGGCAGAAAGTTTCAAATTTCAATGCAAGAATCTAATTGCTTGCCTTTTCAATTACAGGAAGCTGCTCTTACAAAAACCAGGGAGCTGAAGAACTTGTGTGAGAGTACCCTTTCATCCATGTTTGATGGACGGCCTGTCAATATAATCGGAGAGATCAATGCCTTATTGAGTAGCGGTGTTAGTGCATAGGGCTTGCTTATGACAAGAATGTAACTCTTACTCTCTTAGAACACATTTTAGAAAATGGATAGCAGAATGAATTTACAATCTCTTTCAATTAGTGGGAGCCTTTTGTAGACCTTTTTAGTTTATTACAGTTTGAATTCCATCGTTTTGTGACATAGAGCTACATAATTCGTACAATACATTTTACAATGTTTCTCACAATATTTTTGGCTACCAGTTGATCTTTACCCTTCAAACTATTTGAGAGTGAAAACACAGTTTTGGTTCCTTGTGTTCCCATGAATTGTACTTAGAAAACCATTGAATATTTTCATGCTGGTGAGCTGAGGAGGAAGAAGATAGAACTGGAATGCCAAGCAGGTTATTGGATGAGCTGTTTATGACTTCTTCACAATCAAACAGACAAGTAATTGACAGTACCAAATCAAAGAATCAATAGGATTTCAAAGGATTGAAATTATTTCTTGACATTGCCACATACATGAAATGAGCTCCTGCTACTGCTATTTCTGATGCTGTTATTATCATTTTCCATAAAAGAATCATGAACTAAAGTTACAAAGCCATGATACACACAGATGATCAGTCATCATATGTGGACAAATAGCTTACTGTTGGAGAGCTCACAAAGAAGCTGTTGGCTGACCGGAATGATCTCTCGAAAGGATCAACTTCAGCACAATCTGATGCCTTGTTCGGCTTTTGCAGCAGACTCACCAGAGAATCCACAATCTCAGACATTTGTGGTCTAAACTCCTTCACAGGCTGTTCAAATTCCATTTCCACTATAATGAGAACTAGGGTTTCTTATAAAACAAGATTGATGCTATCATTTGAACAGATAGATGTGCTATTGATACCTGTATACAGAGGGAGACAATATCTGCAAACCGCGAGGCAGCTTTGGAAGAGAGTGTTCCTCTAATGCGAGGATCTACTGCACGAGCCAAGGACTCGCTGTCATGAAGCCGGGACCAAATCCATCCCACCAGAGATTGCTCTTCCCTTGGTCTTGAACTGTAAATTATCAAAGAGTAGAAATGATTTGTAATGGTAGTAGCTGTTTGGTGATGAACAGAATGAACACACACACATACCTGTCAAAAGGTTTTCTTCCTGTCAAGAGTTCCAAAAGCAACACCCCAAAGGCATAAATGTCACCTTTTGTGCTATCATTTCCAGGTTGGCTGTGTTCTGGTGCAATGTAGCCAGTATCACCAATAGCAATTTCAGAAGCCTGTTTGCAGCAACTAAAGATCAACGGCGAGGACATATATAAATATGCCAAAAAGTAGAGAGCTCGGGCTGTAATGGCTTTACATTCGAAAGAATTTCATAAAACTGAAATTTATAAGCACTTACCTTCACTTTCACCTTGTTGCTTGTAAATGGCCTCAAAATAGCTATTCCACAGTCAGACAGATGAGGTATAAGTTCTTCATCAAGTAATACATTGGACGCCTTTACGTTGCAATGAGTAATCGGTGGTGAGAATGCTGTGTGCATATAACTGAAAGCATCATTTGGAAATTGAAAAATTAAAACCAAAGAAATCAGACAGATAGCAGCACCATTTCAACCTTGTTTTTACAGAATGCCTTTCAAGGTCTTCCACTTGTAACTAACTAGTTGGAGTTGAAAGAGATACTTACTCCAAAGCCCGAGCAACGCCAAGGGCAATCCAGAGACGAAGCAACCAGGAAAGAGGCTGGCGTACTTCGTTGTGTAGAGCATCATGGAGAGAGACATTTCGGACATACTCATACACAAGGAAATGCTGTCCATGCTCTATACAATAGCCTAGAAGCTCTATGATGTTTGGGTGCCTCAGTTGTGATGCAGTACACATGACATCCATGAAACGCTGTTCTTCATAGTAAGACAGTGATGCCATGTTAATGTTCTTCACAGCCAAAATCTGACAGAAAAAAAAAAGGAAAACAGTTGAAAGAATTTCACACAATCATTATGAAGTTTGAATATGCAGGAATTCGTTAAGAGTCTATGATATACTTTTCCATTTGGAAACTCAGCTTTGTAAACAGAACCAAGAGATCCCTCTCCAAGAAGCTTCTCTTCACTGAAGTTGTTTGTAGCCGATTGAAGTTCTGACAGAGTGTAAACTTTTCCAACTAACGGGACTCTGTGTTTCTCGGAGAAACTTTTCCTCCTAGTTCTCTCAGCTCTGCTGTGGCGAAGAACAGGAGATTTATGCCTTGGCGCAATAATGGTTGAAGAACTGACAGGCAAGATTTGTGGGCTTTCTTCTGATGCAATAGAACAATGCTCTATTACCAGGAACATAAGATAAGGAAAATGTCAACAGTGAAACAAGCAGACTCTTAATAAGAAGATCAGTACAAGAAGCCAATTACAACAACAACAACAACTCTCACAAGCTTAAGAAAACAAGTTTTTCAGAACAGAAAGATGAAAGATATATAGAGATGGATCCACTTGGTGCAACTTAGAAGAAAATATATTTTATGGCTTTCTAAGATCTATTAAAGTTTAACATCAATGATAATGGCAACAGGCAACAACAATACTAAGTTCCTAACTTGTCAATCAAACCATACAGATCAGTTTCAAATATCAAAATAAACATGTTTGTCGATAAGAGTTCACCTCTGTCTTCGCTAGGTGGAAGTGTTTCCAGTGAGCAATTGCCACTCCCTAAGCTCCTAAGCTTCTCTGGATGGGATCGATTTCTGCGGATAACAATGAACAGCGCCGCACAAGTTGCTAATAGAGCTACACCACAAATCATGGAAGCTACTCCGCCAGGGCTCAGCATTTTCTTCTTGTGTCCATTTACTTTTTGAGAAGGATAGGTTTCAATGGCACTTGACTCAGTTGTTGGCTGTCTAGTAATATTTTGCCCATTAGGCAAAGTTTCCAACGGAAAATTCCAAGGTGGATAGTCTACTTCTCCTTGAAATCCATTTCCCCCAATCCTGATAAGAGGGATAGAGGAAAAATACATAAAATAACTATGTTCGTAAACTGTACCAACTGACATTTTCTTTTACTTACCATAAGTTTGGTATGGTTTGAAAATGATTGGGAACGATGCCACTGAAATGGTTATTTTGGATGTTCCTGACAAAGTAAATGTGTGAGCAAGCAATCAAATTAGTTTAAACATAAGCTGCAAAATGCTGTGCAGTGGACATGCATACAGTTGATTTAGTTGAAGCTCAGACAGAAAGATAACTGATCCTGTAAATTCATTGTTCTGCAAGAACCTGCAAGCAAACCACCATTAGCTTTAGAAAACGAACAACAAAAAGTACTAACCAAAGATTGTAGAAAGACACAACGCCTGGCATGTATAGCCTGTAATGTAGGTTAAGAAACTCACAATGCAACCAGATTTTTCAGAGATCCAAATGAACTTGGCAGATCTCCAGTGAACTTGTTGTACGATAAATCCCTGTGACAAGCACATGCGTAGTAAGTAAACTAGAAATAGAAAAAGGGAAAGTAACAGCATGAATAAGGCCCAAAAGAAGAAAAAATTTGCATTTCCATGATCATTCAGAAACAAAACTTTGAAATTCTAACTTCATCATGCACTGATAAGGAAGGCTGGCTACGCCAGTTTGTCTTTTTTTTGCAAGTACTGAAGATAGCTGAGTTCATCAATAAGCTATGTTCGTATTTGTGCATTATGTTTATCTCACAGATATAATATCATATTTCACTGCATCAAACTGCTCACATACAACATCTAAAAATGAAACTTATCACATACTAAAACATCAACTGAAGTGCCTTACTTTCTGTCTAGTTCTCAAGCATTATGATACGCTATTTTGGGCAAGAAAAACATACATCTCTCTCAGATTCTGAAGATCAGAAAAGAAATTGCCAATGGGTCCAGATAATGAATTGTGACTCAGATTCCTGCAAGCAAACAGTTAAAAAATTCATGACTCATTATTCACAAAGTACGTACAATCTCTATGGTATGCAGATAGGGAATAACAATAAATAGCATACAAATGTCGCAAGTTCCTCATTAAAGGCAGAGAATCAGGTATATTCTCCTTCAAATTGTTGCATGCCAAATTTCTGCAGTTTGAAAGTGGAAAAACAAAAATTGAAGGGGACCATGATATCAATGAATAATACAGATCTAGTTAACTTAATAATGAGTTCATTAAATTAAGTAGCCATCTTACAAATGAGTAGCATTTGGAGGTAACCCATATGGAATTTCTCCCACAATGTAGTTGGAGCTCATATCCCTGATACCAAAAGCATTATAATCAAACACAACTTCCATAAACAATCTACTAATAACAATAAAACTTCTAATTCAGAAAACTTATCTTACAATTCTTTCAAGCTATGCATATTGTGAAGCTGACCTCCAAGAGACCCACTGAGGCTTAGCCCTTTGAGTGAACTGTATGTAGTGACAAAAGAGGTCAGTTTACATAATGTGACGTTATGAAAACCAAAATGAGATATACAATTGATAGTGGCTTATGTAAGTTACAGGTATAACACAGATGACCCGTAACACAAAACTCCCGTCCACGATTCTCCGCAAGGATCCCCACCACCCAAACTCCATCCTTGCAGCTGAGGTGGGTAGTTCAGGGCCTTGAACAGATCTTCAAGAGCTACAACTGCACAAGAGTTTAGTATGTTAAAAAAATTTAAGAAAAAAAGAAGCTCTTTGATCAATTTAATAGATAAGACACAGAAAACAGTAAGCCTAGAAATTGATCAATCTAGTGGATGGTAGCAGGATGTGATTCCAATCACAATCTGTAATTGGGTTCTGTTTGGTTTCCTAGAAAACTACATGAAAGAAAAGGACTTGCAGATCGAAACTTTTGGATAATTTCGTTCTTCACTCAATGATCAACCAAATATCAGAGTAAAAGATTCTGAAGGACAGCAAGAAAGAAATAAAGGAAATGGAGGAATCGTGAAAGTACCATCGAGATGATCTGTAAATGCCCAAGCCTTCGAAACCAGTATTTCTGAGAAAACGATCGCTGCGATGTAAAACCATAGACATCGTTTGATCATTTTCTCCAGAGCAGATTAGCCAGTCCGTCAGTTCTCACCGAATGGTTACTGCAATGATCCTGTTTGGAAGCCAAGAAAATGCAAGAAAGGAAAAAAAATCTCAAATCATTTCAGTCAAACAAATCAATCGAACCCAATTTCCTCTGTTTTCTTGCAGACAAAATCGGTGGGTTTATTTTCAAGAAGTTGCGAGAAACACAGAACAACCAGCTGGTCGAAGACGAAAAGAGCAGAGTACCCAGATCGTCAAAACTAGAAAGGTTAGGGTTTTGAATGTACCTGTGGAGAAGCTATACTCTGTTCTCTTGAAAGAGAGACAGAAATTATCTGAGAGAAATGGGTCGGAATTTTACTAGAGAGAGAGAGACTTGCCTGACTGTTGATGGAGAAGATTTTTGGAGGGAATTTCATAACCCACAAAACTGCCACGTCATGGGCTTGAGCAATGAGGGCCCATGTTAACGGCCCAATCTTGGCCCACCCCAAAACTCACTTTTTTATCGTTCATAATGTGTTGGATCGTGTTCACGCTGAATTGTGTTGTACAATTACTAAACGTGTCGAGTTTGTTTTGAATCGTGCTGCGAATAAACAACCTTCAACGTGTCGAAGAGTCTGCAAACATGATAAAAGTCTATAATGAGAAATCTCTCACCTGAATTAGGGATAGAGATTGGATTATTTACATGTTAGCATTAGTAATTAACTGTAACACGAAACACCCTCAAATTCTTGAATGTGAACCATTCTCAGAAAAGGGCTAAACTCCATAAAACAAAGATGATTTCTAATAAAACAGCAAACATAGTGGCAACTGGCAAAGGAACAATCCTTGCTCTCACCAACGTTTTACAAATCCAAACATACCAAGATTCAGTTTAGGCTTCAACCAATAACATACATAATAAGTTCACAACATAACTCGCCGGTGACATCCAAGTTTTTATTCAAATTCAGTAAGAAAACCATAGAAACCTGACTGGACGAGAGAGTAGAGTCGGTTTAAAGAGACCAGTACATGTGTTGAGTAGAGTCATAAGGTCTTGCGTGCTCTAGTTCCATGAAATGCCTCCTACCTTGTTGAGACAACTCGAGCTCACCAGCGAATTGATTTTGACCCAAACCCAAGTCTGGCGGCATACCATGTGCAGTACCACCGGCTTCATTGCTCCTGAAACCCCAAGAGGGGTTGGAGAAATGATTGACAGCTGCATTGTGAGGAGCTGCGGGTTGAGTCACAGGCACTCCATCCGTATTCATCAGGTTATTCATGCCAAGACCTGATGTTCGGTTAACAGAGCCCCATTGTTGATTTGACAGAAGAGAGAGAGCACAGCCTGATTCAGCGACTCCTGGGAAACATTCTCCTGGAGGAATTCCGGGGCCAGCTATGCCAGTCCCACCGGCTGAACCCTGCAGGAAAACGTCAGGAGAAGGATTCTCAGAATTGCTATGCCATGGATGTGGAAGATATTTTCCTGTTGCAGTGACTTGATTGCCAGGTGCCTGGTCGGGATATCTTGCAGTTTGCAGTGCATCCCTCCCAGTAAGCCTCGGGTACGCACTGAAGTCCATTACAAAGCTTCCAACTCGACCACCGTTTTCTGTCATCCCAAGAATCAAACATTTGAGTTCAGTTGTAATATAGAACACAAGGCAATATGGCAAGGACATCTTTGAAGAAGAGTCTATAATCAAAATGTCTAACCATAGACAGATGAAGCAAGACGACCATAACGAGCAGACAATAATGATCCTGGTGGCGGCTTCCTACGGCGTTCATTGTGGCCAGCAAGGCGTCTACGACATCTTCGTTTTCCTTGGTCAAATTCGGGAAGCTGATGAAATCTGGTCAGAGTACCCAAAAACCTATTAGCATGAGTGTAAAACATAAAATCAAGAACTAGTGCCTGTCTGCCTGACGTTCTATCGCATGTGGTTTCGCTAAAATATTTTGGATCATGCAAATGGTGTTTCCACACATGTCAGAATAGAGATCATTATGAATAATTCTGGTTACTCATGCATAATTAACTACGGTAGTTAAGTTATTATGGGAATACCAGAACTCATAAAGACAGAAAGTTATCTAGATATTCTCTACCACATCAGCCAGATTTTTTGTTATGATGTAAGACTACCTAAAACTAAGTTTCACGTTAATAGAAGGGTTCACTAGTCAAGCCAACATCTGTACAAAATCACTATTTTCAGTGCCAAGCCGTTCACATACCCCAGAAACAACTTCCAGAAATTGTACTAAGAAACAACTCTCTAAATCTGCTAATCACAAAAGAGGGCAATGCTTCAGTACAGAAGAGTATGAACCATTAAAAGTTCCTTTCTTTGGCAACCAATTGCTTAATATTTCATGCCATATTTTTTAGAATATCTTGGGAGAAAGAACCTAAAATTTTAGAAAATTCAACAAGATAACAATGCTTTGGTTCCAACAGTTATGGAACATTTGATTGTCATACTTGCTTTAACATATATTAGCTAAATGGTTCATGTCATTAAAGGTATTTTGCAGATGGAATAAAACCTAACCACCTTAATCATTTACTTAATTGGGACCAGTTTCAGGTGAAAGGCTGATCTCTTACCTAAAAGGCACATATATCAAGAATAACATATTTTCACACAGGGACAAATACCTAACAATTGAAGGTACACTTTTATTTCCCAAATGTGAAAATCTAAGAAAAAGGATAACTTCTCTGATTATTAATCAACACCTACTAATCTAAGCAATTCAAGACGCATTATTTACATGTAACGTGCAAAAGGCACCCATAAGAATATTACCACTCTAAACTGTTGCTCTTGTGGCCTGCTAGTGAATACGAATTTAAGAAGTCCAGTTTCAAGTTGCATACATGATGAAAGCTTACAGTAATTTCACGAATAAGGACACGAACTCTAGGTTAAAAACCTCAGAAGCTAGACAATTGAATGTCTAACATGACAATATCATACATATCACAGCATACACATAGGACTACCTTGACCGGTAAGTGAACTTTCACGAGTTAAGAGTAAATGTTCACAAGAAGAAAGATTAATCAAGGAGAAAATGTGTTTTGGCTAGCTAATAACACCAAACCTTCGGATATAGATTTGAAATGCTGCATGAGAAAAATGCAACAAGAAATTTAACATACATCAAACCCTGCTATGAAACAAATCACCTAAATTCGACATATGTGCACAATCTGAAGAGATGATATGGAGTGTGACCCAAGAATTGAAGAGCATACTAGTATTCATAAAAGAAATGCCATGTTAAACAGATTCAGAGTCTACTCCAAGTCTCCAACACTATACAAACTCTTAGACTTATAAATATATCACTGAAACAGAACCTACTGAAATTAACGAACTAGTTCACTACCAGCCTAGGAAGCCTAGTGGTATAACCGTATATCCTATTTCCATGTAAAGAATATAGGCTTCACTGATCTGGCCGCAGATTGTGGGATAGGGGGCAGGTGATTTAGCACAAGTGATATTGAGGAAGCAAAATAGGAAAATACTTGTAGGATAACAGAGACCAAAATCAACAGCAGCAAAGCACCACTGAGCATTTCTAGTTAGACATCACACTGGCTTAGAGTAGGAACAGATGGAAAAAAAGAATTGAAAGGACAAATTAGGCTATGCAGAAAGAAACTAGGATGAGCAAAGAAAATTATCCTCCACTGACATGATATTTTATGTTTCCTAAAAATCATGACAATGGTGTGTGTGAGAGAGATTCTTAAATTACACAAGGAATTCATTTCCTTCTTTCTCACCCAGCATAGCATGTATATTGTATACATTCTCTAAATATTAATATTTCATATCTAGAAAATAAATGATATCCTTAACCACAGAAGTTAACATAACAAAACTCTGGCAGCAACTATAGTTGACACCCCAAGAATCACATGACAGTGTCACAAAATATCAGACATTTCAACAATTATCTAACACAAGACAGAAACTTAGCATGTTAATATTCATTATATCACAAGAAAACCAAACAGCATAAAACCTCCATGCCTGCAGCAGAACCAAGTTTTACCACACAATCATCCCCCAATTAGGTAGTCTAATATATCCAAAACCATCATTCAGATCAAAGCCAATACCAATACCAAGCTAAGCAAACTAAACAGAAAAGGACTCCATTCCTATAAAGTTCAAGTTTTGATGATGATGGTGGGCACAGAAATTGAAAAGAAGAGAACCCAGAAGAGATAGCTGACCTGCTACACTGCTGGCAAAACCTCTGCTCCAAGCCTCCGACAACAACCTTAGAGGTCTTGGAGTGCATGCTACAAACCTTGTGCCTTGAATAATAAGCCTTAGCATCACTCAGATCCACCCTACATCCCTCAACCTGACACCTCGGTGGCTGAGCTCCCAGCACCGCTCCCCCCCGGCCCTTCCGTGGCTGCGCCGCCGTCCCGGACGACGACGACCCACCTCCAGATTTCGCCGGAGCTCCGAGACCCGCATCCTCAAAGTAGATTTTCTGGCCGAATTTGAGGCCGTTGAGGGACTCGGAGGAGTTGGGTGGGGAGGAGGAGGAGCCTCCAGACTCGGTGAAAGAGCTTGAACCCATTTCCATGAATGGTGTCTAGAGCCCATACACTGAACTGTAGTAGTGAATCATGAGAGGTATTGTGAGATTGATTCAGATTTGAGGGCTAAAGGTGAGAGAGAGTAAAGTGGAAGAAGAAGAAGAAGGTGGTGTGCTCTTGTTTGCTAAAAATAAAAAAAAAAAGAAAAAAAAAAGCAAACGCCTGACACTGGCCCATGCCAGCTCCTACACTCCACACCACAGAGCAGACTGAGACCCTGCCACTAATTTTAATAATGGAGCTCAGGGAAAGAAAAAAAAGTAGCAGAAGCAGTAGCAAACAAGAGCACACACGGAGGAGAGGGAGAGAGAGAGATTCTTTTTGAAGGCCCTTCCTTGCCTGCCTTTTACAAAGCTTCTCTTTTTATGGTCAACAAAATGATAAAACTCCAAAAATGTCGTTTTTATGCTTTTTCTGTTGGAGAATTTGATAGTACTTGGGAGCTGAGAGTGCTCAAATGCTCATACCAGGGGACGCATTCAAGCCAAAAGGTCATAAAAACCCTTCCTTTTTCACTACTGATTTAGAAGTTTGCATCTGTCTCTCCTCCATCTATCTTTCTTCTTGATTCTTGTGCTAACTCTATAATTTCCCAGAATTTAATAACTCTACAACAGATAATATGCTGAATTTAGTAGTTTGCATCTCTCTCCTCCATCCATCCGCCATTAATGGGTTGCTTTTTGTTGCAAATTATGTGGCCGTTAATTGATTTGTTATATATATATAAATCGGGCGGGTATTTGTTTCACCTATTGGGTTGGTGTCGAAACAGCTGTGCAGCTTCTTCAACAACTGTAGTTCTTTAAATCAGTTTTAATATCATTTAATGTTCTTCTTGAAGATTTGACCTTCCATCGATTTCAAATCTTAATGTCTGTTTTCTTCATGTTAAATAGCAAGTGCAATGACTTTTTTTAAAAATGTTTCTAACCAAAACTAGTTCATAAAGTTTTGTGTTTGGTGTCAATTAGGTTCTTGACAATTATTACTTGAAATAGTTTATGAATTAATTCAAAATTATTCATGCCTTAAAGAGTTTATATTAAAAGTTTATGAACTCATTTTGGTCAATATTTAAAAATTTGTGTATCATTTTTCGGGTATAAAAAAGTTAAAGAATCAAATTTTGTGAAAACACAAAAGCTCATAAACTATTTTTGGATAAAAAATTTTCATGGATCAAATTAGATCTTAACCAACTACTTTTTATTAACCTTGAACTAGCAATTTTCATTTAAATAGGCGGAAAAAAAATTACAACTAAAGAAAGAAAATATCCAACATAACAAATTCGAAATACGAAAAAAAAAAAACTAAACAAAATATGGTAATAATTTTCTTAGCTTAAACATGGAAAGATTCATGACCTCCAATAGAGGATTTTGCAGATCCATGACCTCCAACTAAGGATTTACATGGAGAGTAAAAACTATGTTTGGTTGGGTGTTACTTAGTCTGCAAGCCGAAGCCGTGACCCCATCCTGTCCTGCAATGCCGAACGAGTCGGACTTAAATTAATCAGCTTGTTATGATAATAACTTCCCTAACCTAAACATGGAAAGATCCATGACCTCTAACAGAGGATTTTGCAGATCCTGGACCTCTACCTGAGGATTTACATGGAGAGTAAAAACTCTGTTTGGTTGGGTGTAATCCAGTCCGCAAGCCGAAGTCGTGACCCCAGCTTGTCCTGCAATGTCGAACGAACCAGACTTAATTGAATCAAAACCGTACCACTAGAAACGACCTCGCAACCTGATTCTACCGCAGAAGTCGTCCACCACTGTCGGGGGCATTAGACGAGTACTTATCCAAATCACCAACCCCAACAACACCTCTCACTAAATCATATCTCATCGGTCTCGGCTAGCCCATGACCTGATCTTATCACGGGAGCCACCACGAACTCTCCCCAGACTAAATTATGCCATAGCCCCAATCCCGTCTTTTGCTATACGCATTGATCCCCATTTTTCCAAGACAAAACCGCCATAAACGAAAGCAATTACCGCCGCCCTAAATACCCTGAAGGTACGTATAACTCTCATACAAGAGAAAAACTGATGTGATCCAAAGGCTCTAACCGTCACGATTTTAACCATCTATTAATCATTCTATGTTACATGAATTCTTTTGAAAAAATTTGTTTCAAATCACATTTTAGTAGAGTTACATAGTTTTATAGTTTGTTTGTTTTTTATTAGCAACAAAATATCATACTCAAACTAACACTGTTTCTCACTCCCCAAATGGAACATCACCTTACATCTCACCCCACAAATCATACTCTATACCGGAACATCATACTCAAAGTATCAATGTTTCTTACTCCCCAAAGAGAGCTTCACCATAAACTTCACCTTACAAATCTCAGCACATACCGTCAACAAAAATACTCGAATTTGAGATCTCAGAGACAATATAAAGTATTTTAACCACTTTGAAGGGAAAATTGCACTAAACCCCTATGGGGAATTGACTTGTTGCAAAGATGTCACCAGTGAAACGTACTTTCGCACATAACCCACCCGAAGTTTGCTACATTAGTTTTAACTGTTAAGATGGATGAATTTTTTAACAGATGTTGGTTAATTTTTTTTAATGACTGAAATGCCCTTTTTTTCTTCTTCTTCCTCTTGATGCCCTTGAAGATTCCGGCGACTATATGAATTTTTCGTTCGCCGGAATCTGCTTTTTTCACCAGATTTTATGGAAAACAACAAAATCAAACGAAATCAACTATTCTAAAACCAAATCAAACCAATTAAAACCAAATCAAACCAAAAAAATTCAAATTTTAAAATTTAAAAAATAAAAAAAATTCATGACCAGAGAGAGGGGAAGACGCCGACGCCGCCGCTGGTTCCTGCCGACAGAAAGTGGAAGGCACCGTTGCCGTTCACCGCCACCGTTCACCAGCGTGGGTCTCAATC